>BSYO01000005.1:11170528-11286935 GCA_033239525.1 Nepenthes gracilis | reverse complement strand
ATCATGAATGAGGTCGCCGGGCTTTCTTGGAGGCAAATTTACGCCGACGACGCTCAGCTGCCACCCATTCCCTCCCATTTATAGCCTGCCTAGCAAATAACTCGTCCGCATATCGTTGACGATTGTCATACACATAGTCCACGCACTAGCGGCAGAATACGCAGCAGACTAAACATGACCAGCACCACCACCAGATTCCTTGGCATTCACATCTGAGCATCCAGTAACTAGGACCGGACTGGGCATATTTTGATGATCAAGCTCAGCAGGATCCACATGACCATCAACAGATGGATCCTTAGGGCGATTTCAAGGAGAAGAAGCATCCAGGGAGTATTTCCCAATGATCCACGCAATAGACTCCGGAGTAGAATCGTCAAACCCAGGAGTTAGGCACTTCGTACAAGCCAAGTCCCTTGCAGGAAGTTCTTCAACCCCAACAGGAGACCTATATGATTTTAAGGAGCAAGTGTCATTAGAAGCCCCTACATCAGCAGCAAGACCCACATTGGGTCCCAAAATAGCCGGAGCCCCTTTCACACCAAATCCATACTGGAGCCCAGGGGCTGGGGCCAAAACAGGCAGGGTGTTACAGGGCAACTCCACTTCAGCAGCATCCACCATTTGGTGGATAACAGCATCAGGGACAATACTGCACTCCCAATGATTACCAGCTTCAAGCACCGGCACTGCACCATTTACTAGCGAGGCAACACCATCCAGCGAATGGTGATCATTAGGACAGCCAGCAAAAGAAGGCATATTAGCACAATCCTCATAAGTACGGTCCAATTGCAACTGGACAGCCGAACCACAAGTCCCCAAAGGAAGAGCCTCAGCTAGGGGCCCGTCAGTCTGATCAAGTTCACAAGGCCCAGCATGGGAGCGCACAGCAAAGGCATCCAGAGCAGGAGCTGAATCAGAAACATGGTGAAGCGATGAAGAAATCAGCCCGGTGTCAGATTTATCATCAATGCCAGAACAACTAGACATCTGAACTATATCATCCGAACACTACCGGAAGAGGATTCAACCTCTCTGCAGCCTGCGGCAGAACATGCGGGTTCAACATCTTCCACAAACACATCCGAAGCAGATGGGGGTTTGATGGAGGATGCATCGACCAAGCAAGAAAGAATCGAACTCTGGGCCTTAGGCTTAGCGGCATGCCTCTTAAAATCTAGTAAATGTTAAATGCTTGCATAGAGTGATAAGCAATATCAACCTCAACCACCTGGAAGGAGCATCACCATCAACATAAGCCTAATTGTTCTTTGGACGGGGTCACCCTTTTGCATCTCAACACACACTGCGCCACGTGCACTCGATGCATAGAGGCGATAAGTGGATCACAAAGGATTGGCTTACCAATCCTCGGCAATCCAACTTGACCCCATTGGAGTCCAGAACTCAATAGGCACGTTAGACAGGTGAAATCCAAATGAGGGACCGACAAGAGTGATTGAATCCAGGACTCAAGCCTCGGTGACCATCTTTTGAGGAAGATCAAGACTTTTTAAAGGACCGGGGTCCTCTAGTCAAAGCAAGCCTCTAGTTGATGCTCAATCAAATTGAAAGAAATAAATCCCATTACCATTAACAACAACGTGATGCATCCCATATTTAGCCCAAATTCTACGGGCGATGCCATTTACTGAAATAAAAAGTGAGGAGGCTTATCGGAAAGAAACCCACAGTGTGGCCCCAAACTTCGGCGCATTCTTGCACGACCTCGGTGGGAGGAGAGCTTGGGCTAACAAGGTCAGACTCAAGAGAGGGGGGAAAGAATTTTAGAGAGCCAAAGGAGTGATGCCCTTTAACCTCGGCGACTTGAGCCCAAGAATTTGCGGAAAGATGGACATTTGCAGTTTTCAAAGTCGAGCCAACAGATTTAGGAGATACCTTGGACTCGATAGATTTTGCGGCCGTGCTCGGCAGGCCCGCAAAGAGAGAACCCGAGTCATCGAGCGGGGTTGGGATGGGAGAACCCGGCTTCGAGGAGAACCCAATCAGCATCCAAGCCCACGACTGCGACGAAACCAAAGATCGGGGCCATTTGAGGAGGCCGAAGGTTTAACGGGTAGAGGGGGAAAATCGTTCGCACCAAACACCTCCGTCGTTGGTAGCGGAGGAGAAAGAACCGGAAGACCGAGGAGAGCGGGGTCCGAGAACGTGACATGGGAAACCCCCAAGAGGCTGGCCATGGCCGGCGGCGAAGCCGCCAGAGCCGAACGGGCAGCAGGAAAGAATTCGAATTTTGAATTCGAAGAGAGAGGAGAGAGAATCTCTCTCTACGAGGACCTTAAGATCGAATTCTCTCTCGTCCTTAAGAGCAGACAAAACCAGTCCATCCAAGAGGCCTCCACCGCATTCCAAATTCCGTCTGTACAATGAGATCCAGGTTACACATCCATCATCAAGCTCCATGCACGGGATCAACATTCCAAAGATCGCAGCTCAATCGATAACATAGCCACAGCTGATATGGGGAACCACAGATTCCAGCTAATCCAATCTGGATGGTAGATCAAAGATAGCTGTAGAGTCCACAAACTCATCAGACCCTGCTATTGGATCGCTTGAGCCACATAGCCAACCCCAGCACCAAACCGGAGGAGCAAATACAGCGAGACAACCACTCTGGGCTACCACCAACAGCAGACCAAATATGCAATGTAATAGATTCTGAAGGCTACTTTACACCAGCAGCCTCAACAACAGGACAAAACTGTTCTAAACAGCACCTCAAAAAGGATCCAGCAACCTTTCCAGCAGTAGCCCCAGCCCACCATCAACATCCATAAGGTGGTTACATATAGAAGTAGAGGCAGTTCAGCACCACCACAGGCAGCAGGACAACCATTCCAAGTACAGCAAAATTCCAGCTCGTCCCGAAAAAGAAGAGCAAGAACCAACAACCACTGCAATTTTAGAATTGCAACAGTTTCAGCATCAACTCAAAGCCATCAGGCCAGTTGTCGAGGCCACAAATCCAACCTCAATCACACAAGACCTTTCTTTCACAGCAAGGACTAACACAGGAGTAGCAGGAAGCTGCTACAATCCCAGAGGCCGATACTGTGCTGCCACCCAGACAGTCTCAGCATACGCATCAAACCCACAAGCAGCATACTGTTTGTGAAGCTGTCCGCGACTTCTTTAATCATGGAAAGCTTCTAAAACAGATGAACACTACGATCATTAGCCTGGTCCCAAAGGTCAAATATCCTCGTTTGGTATCTGACTACCATCCCATATCATGCTGTAATGTCATCTACAAGGTGATCTGAAAGATTTTAGCAAATCGGCTTAAGATGGCTTTACCCCATCTTGTTGAAAAGTGTCAAACGGCCTTTGTGGCTGGGCGCCATATCAGTGACAACATCCTTCTGGCCCAAGAGTTCCTTCATATGTATCACCTGGGCCATGACCCGCCCAGATGTACAATGAAAATTGACCTAATGAAAGCCTATGACTCCGTCCATTGGGATTTCATCATCACTGTTCTAAAATTAATGAAATTCCCTCCAAAAATGGTCGATTGGATCAGTCAATGCATAACTACTCCTCTCCTCTCTAGTTTTC
This sequence comes from Nepenthes gracilis, assembly GCA_033239525.1. NCBI lineage: Eukaryota > Viridiplantae > Streptophyta > Magnoliopsida > Caryophyllales > Nepenthaceae > Nepenthes > Nepenthes gracilis. The sequence continues at coordinate 11,283,350 of BSYO01000005.1, read as the reverse complement.
GAATTTCAAAATTTGAAATTCGTCTCTGCCAGACCAACCTCCCGTCTCCGGCGGCGGGCCAGTCGCCGTCCATGGCCGACTCCCTCTCTACTCCTTCAGTGTCCGCTCCCCCCGTCTGTTCCCATACCTCCTCTCCACTAAAATCCGTCTCGCACTCAAAAAACTCTTCCCCGATTCTTCCTTTGCCTGGGAACCTGGTGTCCCCATCGACCTTGGCCGGTCTTCTCGTGCCTCTTCCGGGCCTTCTCCTGGTCACCTCTTCCCCTGTGCCCTCATCATCTCCTAAAGCACTATTATCTTCGGCCCCATCTCCTTCCCTCCCAGAAGGACTACCCTCGGATGTCCCATTTTTTAAGGATTCCGATTTTGTTTCCAAAGGCACTGTCAAAAGCCCCTCTAGTTGGGCTGAAATCGTCCGCAAAGATAGCCGTGAGAAGCGTTTGGAGCTGAAATTCTTCCCTTCGGTGGCCGGTGGGGATGCTTCGTCCATTATCTCCCCTCCGCCAAAAGTCATTGCCCAAGGTCGGGCTTTAGGCGCTTCTCTCTCGTTGGTTTTTTCGTGACTCTCCCCTCATTTCTTGGCGGTCAAAGCAATTGCAAACAAAATCTGGGCGAATACGGCCTCACCCACTCTTGCCCGAGAACGCATTGATGGTTATTTCTTCTTCCGTTTCTCATCGCGAAAGATGTTGGAAAACGTCTTCGTCTTTGGCCCTTGACCATGGCTAGTAAGGCTATTTTCCTCAAATCTTTGGAGGCCGGGGATGCAACTTAATAAGGATATTCTCAAGCATTTTCCCATCTGGATCAAGCTCCTCAATCTGCGATTGAGTATTGGACTCGGCCGGTCTCAGTGGGCGGCGAGCGGCCAGTAGGCATTCCTCTCGACTCGACCCACGCCGCTCGTATGGAGAATATATCCTTTGCAAGAGTCTGTGTGGAAGTGGGAGTCGATGGGCCATTTCCCAAACGGTTCTCCATTAAAGCTAGTCATGATTCGGATCCCATTGAGGTAACGGTGGAGCATAGCTGGCGGCCTATTAGATGTTGCCGTTGCCGTCTGTTGGGGCACGATGAAGAACAATGCCGTCCCAAGGTTGCTAAGCCTCCTTCTGGTATTTCCCGTACCAAATCTCTTATGTCTGATCCTATGGTTAATGTCCCAGCGGCCTCAACCTCTAGCCATGGGACCGTGGATTCTGTTTTGGCCCCTTCTGCGTCTTCTCCCCCTCTCCCAATTGATGACCAGAAGGCTGCTGTGGACCTCAGGGGTGGTGGTGATAGCGACCCCATCTGTGAGGAGGTGCGAGACCCTCAATTTTCCCATCTTTCTCGTGTCTCCCCGGGTTTGCGGTGTATCCCCACCTGGCCCCTCAAATAATGGTCTCAGTATCCCGACTCCCATGAAGTTTTTTACCTCCCCTTTTCATGGCCCCCCTACTGTGATTCCTCTGCGTTGGAGTCAAAGGATGAACCGGTGTGCTCGGTTGGCCCACTACTAACCACGAGACGTTGTCTTGTCCACTTTGGGGTCCTGGAATATCTGTTGATCAATCCCATGCATTAGGAGGTATCTTGGCTTTGTTAACCCGGGATCCACCCGATGCCAATTGGAATTGGCTGTTCCTGCATCCTCTCCAGCTGATTATGAACACCACGAAGGCCTGTGGAATCCTCCGATGTTTGGATGATCCCCTTCATCCGAGGATGAAGGGCTCGGCTCCTAACTCACCGGATTCGGGTTTAGTCATCACCACTTGGACTTGGATGAGTTTTGCTTACTCCTACCTCTATTAAGAGGATATCTTTGAAATGCTCCTCAAATTCCCCTTTGGTTGATGAATTGCCGGGTACTAAATCGAATGGAAGATTTCTAAGTCAAGAAAAGAAAAAAATGACCTCTCGGAGATCCAGTGGCTGGGCTCTTAGGAGCCTACTTGCTGGAGCTTTTTTTGTCTGGGTCTTGCCCAGAGGACCCTATTTTGTTTGAGTGATTTTGCTGTGGTGAGTTGTTGTGGTAGTGCTGATGACATTTGGCCGCCTCTCTATTGATGGTCGGCTAAGGTCTTGGTTTTGCTTCAGTTCTTGGTTTTGCTTCAACCTTCTGGTTGATCTCTGTTTGTTGAGCAATGCTGTCTACGCACTGCTCTCTATTTGTCTGCGAAGTGGGCCTCTATTTCTACTGGAGTATGATGATGTCCTATTGGTCATACACTGGTTTGTCTGGTGGTTGGGGCTCCAAACTTTGGCTCTCTTGGAGCTGGAGGATCGCTGTCTTATGGTTTTACTCTGCTATGCAGCAATTATTGAAGTCAGATGTAAAGTTGCTGGATTGAATGGCTCTCAGTTGTTGTTTTGATGATTGATTGGCTTGGATCCTCCTGTCAATGTTGAGTTCTTATTGGAGTTGGCAGGGTTGATCGGTTCTCATTGTTGTTTCTGTTGGGCTGACTGCCATCCTTGAAGGACACGATATCCTGCCTGGCTTGATGCGGGCAGTGCTCCTTGTGTAGTCTGAGACTGAGGCCCCTTGTTTAATGCTCCTGGCATTGATCTATAAATTTGGACTCTGGTGTGCTTTGAGGGATTGGATTGAACTCTGTGGAAATCTGAAATCCTTCTATACTCTGTGCTGGCCTTGGAGTTGAAAGAAATTCTGCTTCTCAATGGGCTCTTGCCGATGTTTCTTGGCGGCACAAAGACTCAGTCTTTGCGACACATGTTGATGTTACGTACATTGAACTGCTGATCTAGCCGAAAGGCCCTTGGTCTTGTATGGCATTTGTATGGTCTTGGGTCTCGGAATGTGGATGGCCCTATCCTTATATGGGTCTGTAAGCATCGGGATGGTGAGTGCCGATCTTGATGATTGCCGTTGGGACAGGTTCTTGAATTTTGGATGGGCTTGAAAGTTGCTTGTGATCTTGGTTGTTGCACTTTCGGTTTGATCTTTGATTGATCATTGCTGATCCTGTGGGATGTATTTTGACTCTTGGTGGTTGAACTTCGACAAAATGCGTTGCTGTTGCTTAGCATTGAGTTTGGGCGCAGACTTGTTGCGATGGTGTCTTGACTTATTTTGGCCTTTGCTTGAGATCGATCTTTGGTATGATGTAGACTCGGCTGTACATGCAGAAGGCGGTGATGTCGGTCTCCTAGCTTTTCATCCTCACTTTAAATGCGGTTGGCATGGATTTGATTTGCTGGAAACTGCTGTTCTTGCTTTGGAAAAATACAATGCCTGCTTGTTGATTCTCGTGCTGTCGGTTGCCTGTCTTGGGCCGATGGCGATGACAATGCTGTCATTGTGCCGGCTTCCATAGCTATGTAGATTTCTGGATTGGGGTTCTATGTTGCTGCGGGGCTTTTTAGCGCCCGGCTGTTTTATCTTTGTTATATTTTCATTTTCTATAGGTCCTGTAGAACGTTGGTCTCCTTGAGATCTGTTTTGTACTTCAGGATGTACTTGTCACTCGGGGTATGCCCCAGCGGTTTATATTTTACTCCCATGTTAAAATACTCGGAGTTAAAACATCAAATTTGTAAATTTTTCTCCCATAAATCCAAAATACTTACTTACCAAAAAAAATGCATAACTACTCCCTCGTTCTCTGTGAATATTAATGGGGAAGCAGTTGGTTTCTTCAAAGGTGGAAAAGGTCTCCGTCAAGGTGATCCCATATCTCCTTACCTTTTTGTTCTGGTTATAGAAGTTTTGAATGGTATAATTGAAATCAAGGCCCGCAGGAATGATAAGTTTAAATTCCATTGGAAATGTGAAATGACTCGTACTGTTATGCTCGCCTTTGCTGATGACCTCCTCCTCTTTTCTCATGCCGATGCCAGCTCGATTCAGATTCTAAAGGATTGTCTCGAGGAGTTCCATTGGCTCTCTGGCCTGTCGGCCAATGTAAATAAGAGTGAAATCTTCATCTGCTCTAAAGACAATTCACTTCATCAAAGCATCGCCGACATCACGGGGTTCAAAGTAGGCAAACTTCCCATCAGGTATCTGGGAGTTCCGCTGATTACCACCAGGCTGTCGACTCAGGATTGCAATGCTCTCACTGAAAAAATTACTCGCCGTATCCAGTCTTGGAAGAATAGATGGCTCTCTTTTGGGGGGAGACTGCAACTCATTGCTTCTATCCTTTCGTCCGTCCACCTTTATTGGGCTTCAATTTTCATTTTGCCCAAATCTATTCTTAATCAAATCGACCATTTGATGAGACGGTTCTTGTGGAACGGCTCTACTGATGGGAAGGCGAATGCAAAAGTAGCTTGGGCTGACATTTGTTACCCGAAGAGCTTTTTTTTGGTAAGTAAAACTGTGTTAAGGGTAAGCTTTTTATAGTGACTGGCCCCACCGCACTCGCGGCCCCATAACCCAGAAATCCCTTGCGGGATTTTTGGGAGGCACAGCACCACTTGATGCTTCCGCGGGGAATCGAACCCAGGTGGGGGAGGTGCACATCCGTGCGTTTAACCACCCCGCCAACTCCCGCTTCGGCTTGTTACCCGAAGAGCGAAGGTGGGTTGGGCCTCAAGAACTTGCAGGCCCAGAATAAAGCCCTCATCTGCAAGCTTTTATGGCGTATCATGCTGAAGGATCCTGAATCGGCTTGGTCTTCTTGGATCCACAAAAATAGAATCAAGGATCGTTGTATCTGGACTCTCAAAGTTCCTGATACAGCCCCCTGGGGTTGGAAAAAGATTATGAAGAATCGCCCCTTCATTCTCTCTCATTCTTCTAAGAACATTGTCGACGGCCGTGACACTTTCCTTTGTGGGAACTCCGGATTCCGGAGTGTCAGAAAATCCGGAATCCAGAGTGGATTCCAAAAAAAAAAAGTTCTTTGAATTCCGGACTCCGGAGTTTTCCGGAGTGCTTTTGGCCGATGTGCAATTTGCGGAGTGACCTTTTGCCGTGCATTTTGCCTGTTCCTTTCCTTTGCCTCGAATGCGCAAGAATCGGAGTGTTGAATCCGCAGATGCGGTGAACGTGGTACTTGGTCGAATGGCTTTGCGAGTTCGGAGTGTTACCGAGGCCGAATGCACTATGGAACCCGAGGTGCATTGGACCGCACACCCTTATCGGAGGCGGAGTGCACCTGCACGCGGAAGGCATTGGAGGTAGTGCTTCGATTTCCTCCGTTGTGGGACGGAGTGGCATGGGGTCCGGGGTTTGGATTTGCCGTTTACGGACCTTGGTGGCTAGAAGTTCTTCAAGCTCCCATTAGTAACCGTATCTGTTTTTTAGATTTGGTTGTATTGTATGACCGTTTGCATCCGAATGTAGTATCTTTGATGTGCCGCTTTGTTTCTTCTGCTTTTATAATGTGCTGTTGTTGCGTGCTTGATCTTGCATTGTCCTCCTTCTTCTTTGGAAGTCTAGGATGCTATGGGTTGCGCCAGATCAGCTCTGTCATTATTTTGATCTTTGCGAGATGATCGCTGCTACTTTCTTGGTATATGCCACTCTCTTTGGTTCTCGATTTGGGTGGCTGGGCGATTGCTCGAATGCTAAAATCCTTGTCTATGGACTGGCCAATGATGCTTTGTGTGTTTGCGCTTGCTGATGTATTGGAAGCTTTAAGTTTATGCTGCTGTCATTATCTTCACGGTGGCTTTCTTTGAGGATGGACTGCTTGTGATGGTGTTTGTTGCCATTGCTGGGCTATTTTTCTAAATGAGCGGGCGGCTGACTTTGCAAAAATGCCGATGCTTGTGTATTGAGGCTGCTGAAGCCTGTCGATTTCTCCTGTTTTTGAGAGAATGTCTGGAGTGTTCTTTGCATGTGGTTGGATGCAGGATGGAGTTTCTTGCTGTGTTTGTTGGCTGTTTATTACGAATTTGGCCTGCAACATCCACCGCTGGTGTGATCACCGAATGTCTTTGTGGATGGCTCCTGGTCCTGGCCTTGATGATCATTTTCCTTGGCTCAAGATCATTGCTTGAACTTTCTTCATCGGTGTTGCTGTGGTTGATTTGATCTCAACCTCAGCTTGCTTGTGCTCCCCTTTTAATCTATTGATGGATGGCAATGGATTCTGTTGATGCCATTTGTTGATGTTGGGAGTACAAAGATCGTTGCCGGGGTGTTCTCGGGTTTGATGGAATTGGTACTGGTACTGGTTAAATCCTGATTTATCCGACTGGGCCGGGATTTTGAAGTTGTTATCGATTATGTTGTCCTCTCTTCTTGTGGGTCTTTGATTCGGTTGGTGCCCGGTGCTGTCTTCTCTTGGGGTTGCCAAATGTGTTGCTTGAAACCTTGGCTCCATTTCTCGCACTTTATTAATTGCTGCTGTTTCTCTCTAGTCTTTGATCGCTGGATCGATTATCACGCTCAATTCTGCTCGCACACCGGATCGTTGTTGGCGGGTATTCTTTGTCTGATGTAATTGCCCATTGTCCCGTGTGATTTGAAGATCCTCTGATGTAGGAATTTTTGGATCTTTCTGGCCTGCCGTCTTGCCTCATTTCGTGGTGCATTTTTGTTGTTGGTAGTATGCTTTTGTAAATGACACATTCATTTTCTCTCGTTTTCTTTTGATCGTTCCTCTTAGAGGCTTCTTGTGGATTTATCTGATGTTCTCGTCGCTCGGGGTATGCCCTAGTTTATTTTTGTTCTAACTCCAAGTCAAAAAACTTGGAGTTATTACATTATGCTTTGTAATTTCTTTCTCCCATAAATCCAAAATACACACTTACCAAAAAAAAAAAAAAAGTTTGCATACGGTCGCTTTAGACAAATTACACCTAGGTGCGGTTTTTTACTTTCTGTTCATCTGTTCATGACTTTCTTCATGGTGATGCTCGGGGTATGCCCTAGCTCGTTGTTCTAATCCTAAGTTGGCAAAACCCTTGGAATTAGAACATCGTCTTTGTCTTTTTCATTTTATTTAATTCATTTAACTTACTTACCAAAAATCATGCTCATTCACGAATTCAACCTCTCGTTGGCCCTCGTTCTCCCTCTCGTTGGCGAAATTTGAATCCCTGCCTAGCTCCGTTTTCAACCTCCATCGCCGGCGCCCATGGCGCCGGTCGCCACCCCGCCCTCTCGCCTCCCTGCAAGTCCCTCCACTCCTCTCTCCCTCGTTCACTCTCTTCAAATCCGCTCGGCCCCTTCTTCCCCTCGCTTTCCTCGTGTTGCTACTCCATGGCCTCTGGATGCGTCGACCTCGTCCCCATCTTCCCATCCCTCCTCCTCACCACCACTCGAGCCCGATTTCCCCCCTTGCTGCCGTCAAGAGCCGTAGCCTTCCGAGGCGTTGCCGTTGCTCTGATTTTGGGGCTCTCTCTGCTTCCCCCATCCCTCCTTCATTCCTCCCCGTTTCTTTCAATCCGGTTGTCGCCCTGAACACCCAGCCCTCTTCTTCCTCCTCGCCCGTCTCTTGTGCCCCTGATAGTGCCTTTCTTGCTTCGGTGAGGACTTCGGAGTGCTCTGCTCTTTCACCTTCGGTGGATTCCATCCCTGAGGTTAGGCCTTCTACTGAAGGCTCGATGCCAGCGCCTGTCTGCTGTGGGGCTGCGGATTGCTCAATCCATCACTACTGCCCCGATGGGATTCCTCCAATCTTAGACGGTCCTTCATCTGGGATGCTAAAACGTCAATCGGACTTCGGCTTTGTATCTACTTCGGGATGTTCTTTGGAGCCCCCCTCGGCTCTGAATAAAGCCCGCCCTTCTGAAGGATTGCCTTGGCCCATGGCCCCTGCCTGCCGAGTGGTTCTTGGGCTTCGATAGTCGAAAAGAGGGCCTTTGGAGGTAAGTTTCCTCTTAAATTCTTCCCGCCATGCTCCCCTGATCTTGAGATTATCATTTTGTCCCCCCCCTTCGGATGTTATCCAGCAGGGTCAGGATTTGTGGGGTACCACTTTAGTGGGATATTTTGTGGGAAACCCCGTTCATTTCAATACTGTAAATAACGTTACTAGGAAAATATGGAGGCGGTTCGAGCTACAACATGTAGTGGGGAATGAATCGGGTTTCTTTTTCTTTCGTTTTTCCTCAAGCGAAATGTTGGACAAATGTTTAAATAGTGGCCCGTGGTCAATCGCAGGTCATACCCTTTTCCTTAAGAAATGGGAATCGGGCATGGTTTTATCCCGTGAGGAGCACAAATCTTTTCAAGTTTGGATCACCATGTCTGGGGTCCCGGTCGAATACTGGACCCCATGGGTTTATGCTGGATTGCGAGTGCGGTTGGAAAACCCCTTCGTTTAGACCCAATTACGAAAAAATTTGAGCGGTTGGGCTTTGCTAGAATTTGTGTCGAAATGGGGGCCGAACCACCCCGGCTGGATTTTGTGAAGATCCACACAAATGGCTGCGCCGACCAATTGGCTGATCAACTAAGAGAAATTAAAATTGAGTACCATCATAATAAGGCGCGGAGTGATGCCCCCAAAAAGAGTGGGAGTACGGACCCTCAAACCAAATCCTCCTGGGTCCCTAAGAAGATAGATATTCCTAGGACTACCATTGCAAATGCCTTTCCTAAGGGGTCTCCACGCACGAAAGATGTTTTTCCCCGAGGTAAGTCCGCTTAGAAGGATTTGTCTTCAGACAATCCTTTCAGTATTCTTCAGGAGTCTCTCCCTGAAGACCCTACGGTGGCCGATTCTCACATCGCGCCGAATCACTTGTATGAGGATTCTCTGGCTCCTCTACTATGTGACCCTGTCTCAACGCTGTCCTCTTAGAGGCTATTTTGGTGTTATACGTTGTACCGTTGGCTCGGGGTATGCCCTAGCTTTTTATGTTTTATTTCTAAGTCAAAATACTTGGACATAAAACATAATTTTTGTAATTTTTCTCCCTATAATCCAAAATACTTACTTACCCAAAAAAAAAAAAGACCCTGTCTCAACCCTCCCTCCTAAAATTCAACATGCCCCCCTCACAATTGAATCCGCTGAGGGGCGGATCCATGGTGGGATTGAGCTTCAGCTCAAGTCCCTCCCAGGCCCTGATATTGATAGGCCAAGAATTGGAACCGACTGTTCCAATGACGAGGCCCAGGTCAATGACCATCCTGTCTCTCGACTGGAGATGACTTTAGGATCAGAGAAATGCCCTGGTCAATCCTCCCTTACTCGCCCAAATGGCTCTCTGAATCCAGGACCTGCCTCTGATATGTCTGACTCTAATTGCTGTGAAACTTGTGACTCAGAGCAGGAGTCGTAAAGCCTCTAAGAAGATCAAAAACGTTCGGGGGTCTAAGGAGCGGAACCCCCCTATGCCGGTCTCTAATGTCTAACATTGCATGCTGGAATGTGAGGGGACTCAATGGGATTGTGAAGGCCCATGAAGTTCGCAACCTCATTCGGTCCCACTCTTGCTCCATTATTGGCCTTGTTAAGACTAAGGTTGCTGAGAAAAACGCGGCCTCCATTTCTACTAGAATTAATCCTCAATGGCTCTAGGCCATGAATTATTCCACATCCTCTGTTGGGAGGATTTGGGTTGGTTGGGACCCAATGAAGGTGGCAGTTAATGTTATCTCAAAGGAGGACCAGGTTATCCATACCGGCGTGATCTTCCTTGATGATAACTCTCATTGCCTTCTGTCCTTTGTATATGGTGCCAACTTAGACGGCTCTCGAAAACTTCTTTGGAATAGCCTTAGGTGGCATTCCGGCCTCTCGGGGAGTATTCCTTGGGCTATCCTGGGCGACTTTAATGCTATTTGTTCGGCGACTGAGGCCCTTGGTGGCTCCTGGCACCATAAGTGTTCCATCGACCTTAATGATTGCCTTAGGGATTGTGACCTTGAGGATGTCTGCCATGAAGGTCAGTTTTTCACCTGGAACGATGGCCGCGACCCCACCACCCGTATCTACAGAAAATTGGATAGATTTTTTTTTTTTTTGGTAAGTAAAGAAAATTGGATAGAGTGGTTGCTAATGGTCAATGGTCTGATCTCTTTAGAAGATCTCTTGCAGTTTTTCCACCTGCCAGATTATCTGACAACCTGGAACGATGGCGGCAGGTTGGGCCGCCCGTAATCACAGGATTTTTAGGTTTAATAATTTCCTTACCAAATCCCCAAATTTCCTTCGGGTGGTCAAGGAAGCTTGGGAGATAGAGTTTTCCGGTACCCCAATGTTTAAGCTGGTGTCCTCTCTCAAAAAAGTGAAGAGTGCGCTTAAATGCCTTAATGCACAAAGGGGAAGTGATCCGATTCCGATTATAGTTCCCACTAACAGTCTTAAAAAAGAAATTTGTGCATTGGTCACCCTCTTTGAACCATTTGATCTTGGCTTTCTGTTGAAGGAAATCCGCCTCCTTAGCCATAGCAGAATAATACTCAGCCTTACGAAGGCGTTCGAGGTCATTAGTCCCAAGGCGATGAGGGGGCACAGATTGAACATCCTCAAGGCATTGCCGAGTACGCAGGTCCTCTTCATGAAGATCTTGAGGCGCTGATGTGTTGCTTCGGGTTTGCTGTGAACTGCTGGAATGGGTGTGCCCATATTAAGATGCTGGTTACGAACTTCGTTTTCTGTTGCATATATTAGTGCATGTTAGGCTGCTTTTTGGCTTGAACTGAAATTTATTAGGTTGGGTTTGCCAACCTTGTTTTGTGTTTGTTTGGTTTCTTTTCTGTGGGGTCTGTAATTAGTTGTCCCCATAGAGTTCTTTGATATTTTCTGTTGTAACACTTGCTCGGGGTATGCCCTAGCGTTTATGTTTTATCTTCAAGTCAAAACACTTGGAGATAAAACATAGATTCTGTAATTTTTCTCCCATTAATCCAAAATACTTACTTACCAAAAAAAAAAAGATGCTTGATGCTGTGGCTAGAAATGTTGAAGCATGCTCCTGTCGCCTCGGGAGTAACTGATTTTGAATCTGATTTTGTAAAATGACAGTGTTCATTTTCTATTTCTGTTAGATCGCTCCTCTTAGAGGTTTTTTTGAGGTATTCTCTGATGTACCAGCTGCTCGGGGTATGCCCTAGTGTATTATGTTCTAACTCCATGTCAAAAAACCTGGAGTTCTCACATGTTTTTTTATAAATTTTTTTCTCCCGTTAATCCAAAATACACTTACTTACCAAAAAAAAAAACTTACTTACCAAAAAAAAAAAGGAGCTACCGGTTCCTCAGCGGTCTCTTTATCAGAGGAGAAAGCAACATGGGACAACGGAGGTTCTTGACCACCTCCACAGGCCGGATCTGTTGAGACTTGGTCACGGCTTTCTGGTGGGTCAATCAAATTTTCCTCAGATAAGGCCATAAACGAGTTAGAAGTCGTTATGGCCTTATGATCGAGATCTCTTGCCAGGGGGATTTTCGCGGTAGAGTCGTTCATGCTGGGAGACACCCCTGGAGGAACAGAGGAGGAGTTCATCCGTGGGATGTCCGCTTGTTTAGGGACCCAAGAATTTTTGAGAGGGTGACCCTTAATCCCCCTTTTTTCGGGGGCGACAGAACGAGACGGCCGGTGTTGGTACTCAAATTTGATTTCTCTAAGTTGATCATCGATTGTTTCAGCGCAACCGCTTGTTCGAATCTTCACAGAATCCGGTCGAGGGGCATCGGCCCTTATTTCGACACAAACCCGAGCAAAGCCCATACGCTCGAGTTTTTCCGTGACAGGGTCTAAATAAAGGGGTGTTCCAACCGCACTCGCAATCCAACTCAAACCCAAGGGGGTCCAGTATTCAACTGGGATCCCAGACATGGTGATCCACATAGGGAATGTTTTGTGCTCCTCGCGGGATAAAATCATTCCCGGCTTCCATTTCTTAAGGAAAAAGGGTGGCCAGCAATTATCCACGGGCCACTAGCTAGACATTTGTCTAGCATTGAGCATGAGGAAAATCGAAAGAAAAAGAATCCCAATTCATTTCCAGCCACATGCTGTAATTCGAAATGCTTCCAAATCTTCCTCGTGATAGTGTTTACAACATTAAAATGAACGGGGTTTCCAACGAAGTATCCAACGAGGGTAGTTCCCCAAAGGTCCGCTCCCTGTTGGATAACATCGGGAGGGGGGATAAAATGATATTCTTCATGTTGGAAATATTTGGAGGGAAGAATTTTAGAGGAAATTTACCTCCAATAGCCCTCTTTTTAACAATCGACGCCCACGAGATACCCGGCTGGCAAGAGGTAGGAGCATCTGGAAGGGATGAAGCCGCGCAATCACTAAACACAGATTCATCGAGCCTTTGGGGCGGCACAGCAGGCAATCCCTCAGAGGATCTGTGATTAGACTTTGGCGAAAGGGGATTTAGAAGAGAACTCTTGCCAGAACCAGAATTTAGGGCTGCTTGCCCGACCATCATCCCTGAAGGAGGGACAGCCAATATGGGAGGAGGACCCATAATGTAGTGTTGGTGATGAGGAAGACTCGCTAACCCACCGCAATCAGTCGAGACCAACGAACCATCTCTGGAGGGCGGTTCGACGAGGGAGGAATCAACCAAAACCGATAGGGTAGGAACCATAGCCATCGGCATCGATTCGGGAACTGTGTTAAGGGTAAGCTTTTTATAGTGACTGGCCCCACCGCACTCGCGGCCCCATAACCCAGAAATCCCTTGCGGGATTTTTTGGGAGGCGCAGTACCACTTGTGCTTCCGCGGGGAGTCGAACCCGAGTGGGGGAGGCGCACGCCCGTCCATTCCAAATTCGCCAACGGTCTCCTCCAAGCGGGTTTCATCGAGCCTACCTTTCCCTCCTGGCTCATCTGATGCGATGGTCAGTTCATCTTCCAAAAAAGGGGAACAAGGTTCTTCTAGAAAAAATCATAGATCCCGGGGGATTAAAAAATCCCCCCCTCACCCCCTATCCATGTTTAGCATTGCCTGTTGGAACGTGAGGGGATTGAATGGGATTGTAAAATCCCACGAAGTCAGCAGCCTCATTAGCTCCCATAAGTGCAGTATTGTTGGTCTCGTTGAAACTAAGGTGGCGGAGAGGAACTCTCTGAGTGTCTCCGCTAGGATCAGACCTTCTTGGTCTTGGTTTATGAACTACTCCGCATCTTCTATTAGCCGTATTTGGGTGGGCTGGGACCCCGAGTTTGTTTCGGTCAACATTCTCTCCTCGGAGGATCAGGTTATTCATACTGAGGTCCTCTTCCGCGAAGAGAATGTTCGCTGCCTCCTGTCCTTTATCTATGGCGTTAATTCCGAATGTCTCCGAAGGGTTCTCTGGGAGAATCTTCGGACGATGTCAAAACACCCGGGTGATCTCCCCTGCGCCGCTCTTGGCGACTTTAACGCTGTCAGATCCCCATCCGAGGCCCTGGGAGACATCTGGCACAACAAAAGCTCGCTTGACCTTGATAAATGCCTTAGAGACTGCGATCTTGAGGATGTTTGCCACGAAGGTTTGCACTATACCTGGAATGATGGCCAGGACTCTCACCTTCGCATTTACAGAAAACTTGATAGAGTTGTCGCCAATGGGAATTGGTTTGACCATTTTCAAAGGACCAAAGCTCTTTTTCCACCTGCCAGACTATCTGACCATTCCCCATGTATTCTTCTCCCCACTGGCGACTATCCTAGAAAGCACGGTATGTTCCGTTTCAATAACTTCCTCACCAAATCCCCTCATTTCCTCCATTTGGTTAACGAAGCTTGGAAGGATGCATCCACTGGCACTCCTATGTTCCGGCTTGTGACTAGCCTTAAGAAGGTGAAATTGTCCCTGAAAAATCTTAACAGTCAGGACGTCGATGTCCACGAGGAAGTTATCCGGTCTAGGATCAACCTTGAGGATATCCAAGGTCAACATCCCTCCAACTCTGAGTCCTTTCACGAGGAGCGTAGATGTAGGGATGCTTACCGCGATGCTTTTGCCAAAGAAGCCGACCTTATCAAGCAAAAAGCTAAAATAAGGTGGCTCAAAGAGGGTGATCAATGCAATAAATTCTTTTTTAAAACCGTCAATGGCAACAACAACAAGAATCGGATTATATCCTTCCTTGATGATGCTGGTAATGCTACCACTGGTGTCGAGAATGTTCATAACCTGATATTGAATCATTTCACTAAGGCTCTTGGTACTGATCATATGTACGGATCCGCTAATGCAGATAGGATTCGCCCTTTCATCGGTCACTCTGTACCGGATTCGCTTATGGGCCCTCTTGTCGCTCCGGTTAACGATGATGAGATTCGAAAGGTGATCTTTTCTATCGGAGATTACCGTGCCCCTCGTCCTGATCGTTTCAGCTCCACTTTTTTTAAGGAATCGTGGGACATTGTGGGTTCATCTGTCTGTGAAGCAATTCGTGATTTTTTCAATCACGGAAAACTTCTTAAACAAATGAACGCTACGATCATCAGCCTGATCCCAAAGATTCAATCTCCCCGCTTGGTATCTGACTACCGTCCAATTTTTTTTTTTTGGTAAGTAAGTGTGTAATTTGGATTAATAGGAGAAAAATTTACAAAAAATTATGTTATAACTCCAAGTTTTTGACTTGGAGTTCGAACATAATACGCTAGGGCATACCCCGAGCACTGGTACATCGAGAATTCTCAAAAACCTAAGAGGAACTATCTAACAAGAACAAAAAGAAAAACTGCCCGCAGCAACGGAGAAAACATCTTGACAAGACCGACTGCCTTTCATATGCCCACGCAAGAGCACAGCAGCCGGATACCAAATACAATAAACAGCTCAAGCAACACCGGCGAAGGGGGCTGCACATCAACATCTTCAAAGTCAACGGTAGGTGTAGCAAGATCCCAACCGGTTCCTCGAAGCTTAAGGTCAGCATGAGATTCAGCTTCTCAAAGGCGCCTGTGCACATGGCCGACCTGCATACCCACCAGCAGAAACAAATTGTTCAAAGATGCGGTTTGTAGGCAAACAGGTTCCGAACACAGCAAGACCAGCTTCCGAACAGCAGCCTTGATTGGGTTTCATCAAGATCAACTACCGTCCAATTTCATGTCAGAATGTCATCTATAAAGTAATCTCGAAGATTATTGCTAATAGGCTTAAGATGACATTACCTTATCTTAGATAAGTGCCAAACGGCTTTGTGGCGGTCGTCAAATCGGTGATAACATTCTCCTGGCACAAGAGCTCCTCCATAAGTACCACCTGGGGTCATGACCCCCTAGATGTACTTTGAAAATTGACCTCATGAAAGCCTATGACTCTATTCATTGGGATTTCATTATCGCTATCCTGACCATTATGAATTTCCCGCCCAAAATGGTCGACTGGATCAGGCAATGCAAATTTCGTTTCTCAATTTTGAAATTTGAAAGCGTCCTCAGGGGCGCTCCTCCTCTGGCTGGGCGGCGCCGGAGCCGGCCTCGGCCGGTCTCCTGGTTGCTCTGCCCGGTTGCTTCCCGACTTCCACCCTCTGCTTGCTTCCTTCCCAAACTTCTGGTCGGACTTTGTTGGCGCCCTCTGTGGCCTTACCTGAGGATGTGAGCGTAGTCTGAAGCCCCCACCTCTGCCCGATTAGATCGATTCCTTCTTCCTTTTTCTCTCTGGTCAGTCTCTTCCTTCTTCTCGGTCTTCCCCTTGGCTGTGCGCTAAGGTAAGGCTTGGGTTGTTTAGCGATTCTTGTTTTTCGATTTTAATGTTGTTTCTAGCATTTGTTGGCTTCCGCACTTCTCAAAGGACTCGGCGCATCGATTGTCTCGGGCTGCGGCTCCGATGTTCCACTTCCCATGGATTCACTCCCGGTTGGATGGGTTGGGGTCCCCGTGCGGATCTGGATTGGTTCTATTTGGCGGGTGTGCTGAAGAGCTGGCCGAGTATCTAGCTTGTTGCTTTTGTCCTTTCCGTGGAAATTGCTCTTTGCTGCTCGCTGGTTTTGACGTTGACGAACGCCTGAGCCCGGATTCTAAAGCCTCTCTGCCGGTACGTTCCTTCCGGTTTGATGGGTTGGGGGGAGCCTGTTTTTAATCTGGTCTGGATGTATGTTTAGGCTGGAGTGCCGAAGAAGTGGGAGGGGCCATGTTCGGATGCTGAAAATCCTTCTGATGTCGTGAGTTGTTTGCAGCTGTCATAGTTGCTATTGTGAGGTGATTACCTCTGTTTTATTTGTATGCTGATTTGTTTGGGCTGAAGAAGTAGTCCTGGACTCTTCGCGATCTGGCGAAATCATCGACCGGTGTTTTTGTTGGACCCGGTTATGGCGCAATCGCTGTGTGTGAATGCGGTGATACTCCAACTGCAGAGCTTCTAATCTCATTCTTTGGATTAGTTGAGCTGCAATTTTATCATGAAGTTTGTTTTGATTTGGGTTCGATCATGGCTGATATTGAATGCTGAGTTGAGGGTTGGTGATGCGTGATATTAGGCCCTTTGGGTGGATACTGACTCTTGGTGTATTTGATTTCTATTTGGCTCCGTGAACAAGTCTTTTTCTAATGTCATTCTCTTGATGTTGCAATTGGTTGGCGGTGTGGTTGGTATTAGTTGCTGAATTTGGATTGGCAATTGGTAGTTTCTAAACTGCTCTTGTTGCCTCTGCTGCTCATTAGTTGGGCCTTTTGAGGCTTAAATTCTCTGATGTGGTTGGCTCCAATTTCTTCTAAAGTTGGATGACAGCTGCCGATGAATGAGATTGGCCTTTGTGTTTGATGCTGGGGAATGGTGACTTTTTGTTGCTGATGGTGTGTATAGCCGGCTGCAATATGTACCCTCTTAGGGAACTTTTTAAGATGCTCAATTTTCTGTTTGTTGGGTTCAAAACTGGTCCTCTCCCCATGGAGGCAGTTTGGTGTAATCCACTTGTAAAGTGCTTCAGTTGGATGAAGCCTTAGTTGAAGTTGGCGTTCCATGTTATGGCTGTTGCCTTACAATCAGCTCATAATTTGGGGCATTCGTGAATTTTGCATTTCATGATGGTGCTGTTGCAGTTTGTCCGGAAGCAGACCATGATGAACATTTCAGTTTTGTTGGTGGGTTTGCATTTCGGCCCAGAGCCTGCCGGGTGCCACTCTTGATGCAGGAGCCATCTGCTGAATTTCCAAGACCATTCTCATGCTGATCTCTTGGATTGTGCAACTGCTGGAGTTTTTTGATGACGATGGGGCGGTGGGCGTGATGCAGCTGCCGATTTGCTTCCTGCTGTTTGTAACCTTGGGATGCATTTCGGATGTGGGTAGCATGCTTATGTAAAATGACAGTTTCATTTTCTATATTTTGTTTGATCGCTCCTCTTAGAGGTTTTTTGTGGTTCTATTTGGTGTACCTGTCGCTCGGGGTATGTCCTAGCGTTTTATGTTCTAATTCCAAGTCAAAAAACTTTGAGTTATAACATTGTGTTTTGTAATTTTTTCTCCCATAAATCCAAAATACACACTTACTTAAGGGAAAAAAAAAGGATCAGGCAATGCATAACCACCCCCGCGTACTCTATCAACATTAACGGGGAAGCGGTTGGGTTTTTCAAAGGGGGAAAAGGTCTCCGACAAGGTGATCCTATTTCCCCATACCTCTTTGTGTTGGTTATGGAGGTGCTGAATGGGATTATTGATTTCATGGCCTGTAGGAATCTTTTCTTTTGGTAAGTATAACTGTGTTAAGGGTAAGCTTTTTATAGTGACTGGCCCCACCGCACTCGTGGCCCCATAACCCAGAAATCCCTTGCGAGATTTTTTTGGAGGCATAGTACCACTTATGCTTCCCCGGGGAGTCGAACCCGAGTGGGGGAGGCGCACGTTCGTGCGTTTAACCACTCCGCCAATGCCCGCTTCGGCAAAACTGTGTTAAGGGTAAGCTTTTTATAGTGACTGGCCCCACCGCACTCGCGGCCCCATAACCCAGAAATCCCTTCGGGATTTTTTGGGAGGCACAGTACCACTTTATGCTTCTGCGGGGAATCGAACCCGAGTGGGGGTGGCGCACATCCGTGCGTTTAACCACTCCACCAACTCCCGCGTCGGCGCCTGTAGGAATCCAAACTTCCAATTTCACAAGAATTGCGAAGTGACTCATACTGTCATGCTCGCCTAGAGAGAGACGCTCTCGCTTCTCTCTACCATCTTCAAATTTCTTTTCAAAATTTGAATCTCGGCGCTTCTCTCTGCGGCGCTCCTCATCTGGCCGGGCGGCACCGGTGTCGGCAACGGCTGGCCTCCTGGCTGCTTCGCCCGGCCGCCCCCTCCTTCTCCTTCTCATCTCTTGATCTCTTCGGCTAGCTCGCGGGGTCCTCTTCTCTTCGCTGAGTTGCCTTAGGGCTATGCCTTCTCTAGCCGGGCGGTGTTGTTGCCGGCCGGCCTCCTGGCTGGCCCCACCGGNATCTTCTCGGTTCACTGTTCGACCTGCTCTTAGATCTGGAAGGGTTTCTGGTGTTTCTGGTTAATTCGCCCGTGTGGCTGATTGCAATGTTGGTTGGCTCTTGAGCTTCTCAAAGGTTCCAGCGCTCCCGATTGTCTTTGATGCCGACCTGATGTTCTTCCTCATGAGTTTCGCTCTGGTGGTGCATTTGGGGATCTTTGTTACGCCCGGATTCGAACTATTGGCGGGGGTCTGAAGTGCTGGCCGAAGATCTGATTGGTTGAGTGCTTCCCTTCGGTTGCGGTAAGGTCCTTCCTTTTTCTAATTTCTGCTTTGTGGCTTGGAGTCTCGTTTTGGTGTCTTTGAGGACTCGGAGGGGCACGATGTTAATGTTAGCCGGGTGCCTTTTCTCGATTCTCAAATGTGCGAGATACTCTGTCTCTCTCATTTGGCATAATCCAATGATTTTGGATCTGCATTTTCTGATTCGGGAGATGCAGTCTAATGCCTTTGTTGGCACTCGTACAGCTTGATGGATTTAATGCAGCCGACTCGTCCTATGGTGGTACTCTGTTTGTTCTCTGGCTGGAAGTCCCACCTGTTGGATGGGTTGGGGGAGCCCGTGCGGATGGTTCGGGACTCTTCGGCTGAGGGCCGAAGAGCCGGCTGCGGTCCCTGTTGGTTGCATTTTCCTTCTTTTTGTGGTGTTGCACTGTTTGTACGCCGCCTAATGGGGTTAGATGCCTTGTCTGCATCTGATGAGGGCTTATGTGATTGGTTAAGTTCCTTTGTTGCCTCCTTTCCGCAATTGTAGGTTGTTCTGCAATTGTCTAGTGGTTAGGGTGGGCTTCCTGTGGGTTGCTGACTCATCTCGAAGGAAATGATGCAGCCGAATGTTCTCTGCTGTTGCTCTGCTTGCTCTATGGCTGTGTGTCCCATTTGTTTATTTGGTTGGGGGAGCCCGTGTGTTTATGGATTGGGACTCGTTGGCTGAGGGCTGAGTAGCTGGATGAGGTAATTTTGGTTGCTAAAGTTTCTTCTTGTTGAGGGGGTGCCCTATGTATTCAACGCTTTATTAGGTGATGATGTTGCGTACCATTGGTTTGCTTATGTTTAGCTAATACAGCCCGATATGTTTTCTCGTTGTTGTTATCTCTTGCTTGGATGCAATGGATGATGATACTTGGTGATCCCATTGCGTTGTGTCTATGTATTGGCGGGATGAGGTAGTTTATGTTCTTTGGGACTGCCTCTCGTGAGTCTGTTTACCGGTTGCTATAAGCTTTGTTATGTGGCCATCTTTGCCGCCCGAGTTAGCTTGCTGCATGGGAAGTGGAATTGGAGGCCTTTTTGCTTGAAAGTCTCGAATGTTGAGCGAAATATCTTTGATGGGTCGGTGTTGCAGAGCACCGAATTTATATTGCGGTATGTCTGCCTTTGAAGGTTGATGGCTCTGCCGCTCTCTGTTGATGCCAGCAGATATTGCTTGACTGGTGAGATTGAGGGGCTCTTTGTTAAACTGCAATTGGGTTGTCTTTCTTGTGGAAGATGCTGATGGCGGTGTTGAGTATTTTGGAGTCCTGCTGCTGATGCTCGAGATGATTGGTGCTTCAGTAATTTGGGCAATTAAATGCTTGGCTGCTTCCAGGGGCGTCTCATCCCGCGATGACGCGGAGCCGGATCTGCGGCTGATTGCGTGATGATCCTGTGTAATGACTGCGTGTCTGCTTATATGTATCTTCAGATTACATAGGTTGTTATTTTGTTGAACGTTGCCCTCTTAGAGGCTTATTAGGTATTATATGTTGTACCTTTTGCTCGGGGTATGCCCTAGCTTCTTATGTTTTATATCCAAGTCAAAAAATTTGGAGATAAAACATTAATTTTGTAATTTTTTTCTCCCTATAATCCAAAATACTTACTTACCAAAAAAAAAAGTCATGCTCGCCTGTGCGGACGACCTTCTCCTTTTCTCTCATGCCGACGTCAACTCTATTCGTATTCTTAGGAGTTGCCTCGAGGAATTTCAGTGGCTCTCAGGGCTCTCGGCAACTGTTAAAAAGAGTGAAATCTTCATTTGCGCTAAAGATCCCTCTGTTCCTCAGAATATTGCCGACATTTTGGGTTTCAAAGTGGGCTCTCTCCCCATCAGGTACCTTGGTGTCCCTCTGATTTCCACCAGGCTCTCGATTCGGGATTGTAACGCTCTTACCGAGAAAATCACTCGCCGTATTAACTCGTGGAAAAACAGGTGGCTATCCTTTGGAGGTCACTTGCAACTTGTTGCCTCCATCCTCCCATCCGTTCATCTCTACTAGGCTTCAATTTTCGTTCTTCCCAAAACTATTCTTAATCAGATTGACTCCATGATGAGGCGGTTCCTTTGGAACGGCTCTACCAAAGGAAAGGCTAACACAAAAGTAGCTTGGGCCGATATCTGCTACCCGAAGAGCAAAGGTGGGCTGGGACTCAAGAATTTGCAGGCTCAAAACAAAGCCCTCATCTGCAAACTCTTGTGGCGTATCTTGTCAAAGGACCCTGATTCGGCCTGGTCTTCTTGGATCCACAAGACTAAGATCAAGGACCGATGTATCTAGACTCTCAAAGTCCCTGATTTAGCTCCATGGAGTTGGAGAAAGATCATGAAACTCCGGCCATTTATGTGTTCTCACTCTATTAAGAACATTGGTGATGGCGCTAATACATTTATCCGCATGACCATTTGGCACCCTATCGGCCCACTCAGCAAACTCGGTTCGGATCGTGTTCGTATGGTCACGGGGTTACCTTGGGACGCCAAGGTTTCGCAGTGTCGGAGCTCATCGTTGGAATTGGCCTAATCCTTACGACCCGGGGAAGTCTCTAGGCTTGCAAATAACATGCCCGTTATCTCCCCTAACTGTGAGCAAAAAGATGCTCTGAGATGGGACGGGAGCCCGAATGGTATTTTTTCGACCAAATCTACATACCTCATGATCCACCCTCCCAAGCCGAAGTTGAACTGGACTAAATTAGTCTGGGGGCCTCTCCATAATCCTGCCCATGCATTTACTCTCTGGTTGGCTATCAAGGGTAGGCTTAACACCCAAGATCGTATTCACGGTTCCCCAAACCTATGCAATACCTGCATTTTGTGCAACTCGGACCATGAAAATCACGAACACCTATTCTTCTCATGAACATTTTCTAAGGCCATATGGACCTCCGTCCAAAGGAAAGCTGGCATTCAATGGCCCTACCCTCAATGGTCCCAAAACATCAATTGGGCTGCTCAACAATGGAAAGGAGAGAATCTTATTGCCCTATCCAAACGTCTTTCTCTTGTGGCCACTGTATACTTCATCTGGAGAGAGCGAAACAATCAGATTTTTGAGAAATCCTCCCTTTGGACTTCTCCCAGGACTTGCTCACTGATTACTAATATTGTTCGTGATAAATTGAAGGCCTCCTTGCCTCTTGACTGCCGCCCTAACCTCTCCCTTGTTAGGCGTTGGAACCTATAAAAAAAAATAAATAATTAATTAAAAAAAAGGAGAAAAAAAAGAAAAGAAAAAAAAAAGAAAAAAAAAAGGGGTGGTGTGAGTGGCCTTCTAAGAAGTTCTTGTTGCTATGATTCTGTCCTTCCATTTCTCGGTCCGTTTTTTGTTTTCTCTTGAGAGTCTTGCCCCTTGTTTTGGGTGCTTTGTTTTGATTCTTCTCCTTTTTTCTGGTTTTGGCTATCATTTCGGTACCCTGTTGTGCTTTCTATTTCTTCGCATTTGGTTGGTTTCGTCTTCCTTCCTCTGGGAGACTGGTTTTCAAAGAAAAAAAAAAAGATCTTTTCTTTATTTTTTTCTGGTATGGCTTGTGTTTTTTTTCTTGGAGTGGGTATGGGCCTTGCTGTGGCTCCCCCTTTGTTGCTTTAGTGGCTGGAGATGCCCACTTGCTGCTGCTATGACCCTACGCGGGTGGCTCACCGTGTTAATGATCGGTAGGGGTTTTGATAATGTCATTGAATATGCTTGGGGCTCCTGGTTTTGGTGATGATCTTATTGGGTGTGAATGTATTCCTGGGCTCTCGTTCACCCTTGCGGCAGGTGGAGGGCATGCTCTCCGTGCTAGTGTGCTGCGGGATTTCTTTGGTCTTCTTGTGACTATGTGCTTGGTCTCTTCTCTGCTTTCATGGAATGATGTAAGCTAATTTTCTCTCCCTATTGTGTGAGAACATCTAGATTGGCTTGCTGATTACGTAGGAGGAGGCGGTTCTTGTCTTGAGGCTGCTTCTTTGCCTTTGGTTGGATATGCTATGGGCTCTCTTCTTTGGCGTGTCTTTGCTGCTTCCTCTTGCTGTCTTTGTTGCGGTCTTTGATTTCATAAGCGTGATGGACGCCATGCTGAAAGCGAAGTAATTCTACTCACTGCTGAAATGTGCCGAGTCGCGGGTCCTAAATTAATGGCTAGATCTTGTGATGGGTTATCCATTGCTATACTTGGCTGTGGGCGAGTCATGCTTATATGAAGTATTTCTGGCTCAGAGGCTGTGGCTGTTCTGCTTTGGCCTTGATGATACGTGTCCGGGTTCTTTGCGGTTTAGATGTGGGTTCACCCGGTTAGAACTTGTGGTGTGTTTTGAATCGGGTTTGTTGCATTGTTTTGCAAATTTGGGTTTATGTGAGATGTTGCCACAGTGAACTATGTAGTGATCAATGCGCTTACGGCCATGGATCGGGTTGGATGTGGGTATCTTGTTTTTTCTATTGCACTTGTGCAGTAGGGATGAGTTTGTCTCGATGGGCCGCCCCAGGTTTTTATCGACATTGCCTAATGTAGTGGGCCTGTTTCGGCGGTTCATTTGAGTTTGATGTAATGGACCTGCTTGGGTCTCTGGTGCGGCCTTGCCGTGTTGCTGAGAAATTAAGAAGTGGGATGCTCAATCAGGCCCTTACATTTTGTTCTTTGTTGTTGCATATGAGCCATTCTTTGAGGTGCTGGAGTTGTCGGTTAAATGTGTTATAACTCATGGATGCTAGTTTTCTTGGACCTCGGTTGTGCTGCGTCTCCTCCGGAGTGTTGATGTAGGATGAATTCCTCATTCAATCGATGCATTTGGACTGGCTTTGATTTCACATTTCCTTCTGCTGTTCCACTTGTCCGTCGGTGCATTGCTGTAAGCTAGTTCATCTGCTTGTGAACCTATGGCTGAGGATATTTTCATTATTGGTTACGCTATCATAATTGCTATTGTGGCTGATGCTGAGATGCTTTGAGTCTTTTGCCGACAATGTTGATGGTGGAAAAGCCGATCAGTAGGTGTCTTGTCTTCAGGCTGCTGGTACATCTTTGAAGAATGTGGCTCTTTGGCTTTACGGAGGCAGCTGCTCTTGATGGAAAAGAACAGCACTCTTGCTGCTAGCTTATGATGATGATTTGGGTGGATTTGGTTTTATCAAATTCCCACCTTCTGGATGAAGTTGTCTGACTTCTTTAGGTTTGTTTTGGTGTGGTGCCGGGTTGTGTACGATCTATTCTGACAAATTTCCCCTAGGTGGGGTTTTTTTTCTTCTTTTTCTTTTAATGGGTTCATGATTTTGTTCATGGTGATGCTCGGGGTATGCCCTAGCTCTTTGTTCTAATTCTAAGTTGGCAAAACACTTGGAGTTAGAACATTATTTTTGTAACTTTCATTTCAATAAATTCATTTACCTTACTTACCAAAAAAAAAAAGGCGTCGATTCGGGAATGACCACATCAGGGACACAACAGCCAATACAGATGGGCGATGAGGGATGGTCAATCAAATCGACATCCAATTTAGGGCCCACGGGATGGATGGAATTAGGAGTATTGGAAGCAGGAGAATCCCGGGAGACCAAGGAACACGCCGCATCGATGAAGATGTGGGGCGCGTCTCGAGAATCCGACGGCACGAGGCATGGAGAGTGGGGGTAGGCGGGGTCGGATAGCGGAGAGTGGGAATGGGAAGAGGAAGTTGGAGATGAGGCTTTAAGGGGCCAAGGGTTGCCGGGCGAGAAAGGAAGGAGAAGAGGAATCCGAGAACGGGAGGGTGAGGTGCGGGGAAGGAAGGGGGTAGCCAACCGGTCGGGGAGTCGAGAGGGAGAAGTGGAGTCCGGCGCCAACGGCGCCGGCAAGGAAAGATGAAGGTGGGGGGAGCAGGGATTCAAATTCTCTCTAGGAGGACAGCGTTCGAAAGAAAACAAAATATGAAATCAGATTCTTATATGAGGTATGGTAGCGTGCGTATAATAATTATTTGTTCCTATATACTAGCAATAGGTGTTTATAGTATGCGTGTGTGTGAGTTTGGAAAGCTTAAGAATAATAATAGCGGTTTGGTTTGTTAAGTAATTATTTTTGTATTTATTTGGTAATCCCGGTAATTTATTTTTCGTGTTGACTTAGATGTGTGTGTATATTTTATTGGCACTCTATGACCTAAGTTGAGGAGAATATATGAAAACACTATGGTATCGAGTCGAATAGGAGACTACAAAATCCTAGTGTAGCCTACAAGTTTTCAATACTGAATTCATATTCCGGAGATTGAGATTATTTGGGGGAATACTTATAATCTTGTGAACCTATTGCGTGAGATATCAGTGGGGGCAAACCAGAGAGAGAAGCTCTGCCTTCTCCCTTCCCCGTCTTTCAAACTCGCTGCCCTTTGCCATGTCCCGCCTTCCATTCTCCTCTCCGGCGCCCATGGCGCCGGCCAGCCGTCCGTGCTCTGGCTCTCCTCAAATAGCCCCTCCACCGTCCACCCTTCCGCCTCCTTGCGCCAGTCCCTCCTCTCCTTCTCCTCTCTCCTCCCCTCCCCCCCTCTTCTCCCTTCTTCTCCTTCTCAGGATTTTCCCCCTTTACCCTTGGACGCTAGGGTTTCTTTTGCTCCTATAAGCTTCGGTCACAGTGTTCTTTGGCAGTTTCCTGTTCTCCCATTTGCCCCATCGTTTGGGGTCGAGACTCCCCTGGTGGAGTCTCGTGTAGAATCTTTCCCTAAATCGGCTCCCATCTCTCATTCGCTGGTTGAGGTCGCAATCCCAAGCCGTGCATCCTTCCCGGTGCAGGGGGAGTTGAACGGCGGTGGCCACAGGGGCTCCTCCTGCTCTTACGGAGACATTCTTTGCTCCTGCTTTGTTGGTGCATCCTCTGCGTCTCTTTTTTTTCTTGTTGCGCCAACGTGGGCGTCCATTGTCAATAAATCTCACATGGTCTCAGGTAATCCCCTCAAATTCTTCCCCCCCTTCCTATTCGGGCTCTCTATTGGAGCTCTTTCCCCCTGCTGAGGTTATCCAGCAGGGTAATGCCACTTGGAAAGACTCTCTTGTGGGGTATTTCTATGAAGCACCATTAAACTTTCACGTTGTAAATCATATCACCAGGAAAATCTGGGCGAAGTTTGCTATTGCCCATGTTGCTGAACTGGACAATGGTTTTTTCCTATTTAGATTTGATAGCGAAGGCTTGATGCAGGATTGCCTAAATCATGGTCCTTGGACTTTTGCGGGGCGACCTTTCTTCCTGAAGAAATGGTCCCCTCAAATGGCTCTTTCTAAAGATGATCATAAATTTTTCCCCATTTGGATCCACTTGAAAGGTGTGCCGGTCCAGTTCTGGACCCCCCTAGGGCTTAGCTGGATTGCAAGTGCTATTGGGAAGCCCCTTCTGTTGGATCCCTCTACTGCCAAAGGTGATCGCTTAAGGGAAGCCCGTATCTGTGTGGAAATTACAACCACTTCCGCTCTGCCTGATTCTATCAGGGTCTACCTTGGTGAGCAGCGTGGAGCTTCGCTAAGTGTAGAAGTTTCTGCAGGTTACCCATGGAAACCTGGTAAGGGTGCTCCCCCCTCTAGTCCTAGGAAATCGGCCCCTAAGCCCAAACCTCTGGGACGAATTCTGCGTTCTGGTCATGCGGACAAGACCCATCTTGGTGGAGCTCCTATGGAGAAAGCTGGAGTGGCTGCCTCCACAAGCTCTTCTGCTGATCCAGTGCCTTCTACTAACTCCTTTGCTGCATTGCAACCTCCGGAGGACGCCACCCTTCCGGAGTGCCTTGATGTTACTTCGGAACTTGCAGTAGCCCGACTTATTAGGCCTGATCCTATTCCCAGTCCGGACTTGGTGGCTGATGCGTCAGCGCTCCTAACACCGTCCACGGAGGTCCAAGAGCCTCCGTCTATTTCCAACCAGGAGATTAGATACAATGGACACTTTGGCAGCAGTGGTGTTCATGAACTTCCCCCTCCATCAAAGCCTATACCTGATGTTGATTCTCAGCATTTCGGTCTCCCTGGTACGCCTGTTCCTGCCAGTTCAGCAGGCTGACACTAGGGCCCTGAAAGGCTCTGCCCCCTTACCTCCTGGTGAGAAAGACTGGAGCTATTGTCCAACCTAAATCAATTCTAAAAAATCCCATGGGGCCTAAGAGAAGACAATCCCCTCCTTCCAAACCCCATGGTTAATGTCGCTGTTTGGAATATCCGTGGACTTAATGGGGCAATCAAAGCCCATGAAGTCAAGAATGTCATTCGGTCCTCCCGTTGCTCTATTTTTGGCCTTGTGGAGACTTGGGTCAAAGAAAATAAGGCATCTCATATCTCCAATATGTTGATGCCTTCTTGGAAGTGGGAGATGAATTATTCTAAAGCCCGTGCAGTCGAATTTGGATTGGATGGGATGATTCCTATGTTGAATTAGGCATCTGTCCAAAATCGACCAATTCATGCAATCGGCAGAGTTGTATCTAGGAGCAATAATTCATCTTTTCTCATCACATTTATTTATGCTTCTAACTCTGAAATTCTTAGGAGGTCTCTATGGGATGACCTTCGCTCCATCCATGACCTTGCTTCCAGGAGTTCCTTGGGTTGTTATGGGTGATTTTAATGCTATTAGAGCGCTGCTTGAAAATCTTGGGGGTTCTTGGCATGGTAGCCTTTGCTAGGGACCTTGACAATTGCCTCGAGGTGTGATCTCCATGATCGAGTTACGATGGTTCCTTTTTCACTGGAATGATGGTAGGGACCCCGGGTTCCGCATCTTAGTAAACTTAAGCAGTGGTGGTTAATGGTCCACTGGTGGCGGAGCTCACTCAAGCCTCCTTCCACCCCCTCGCCTCTCGGACCACTCTCCTGTTTGTTATCCCCCACCTGACTCGAGGCCCTTCAAAGGCTGGGTGCTTAGATTTATGACTTCCTCACTGTCATCACAGGTTCATTCACTGCTGTTCGGAATTCTTTGGAACATTCCGGTCGGGTGTCCCATGTTTCGGGTGGTGTCTAAATTGAGGCTTGTCAAGTTGAGAATTAAAGAGCTTAATCGTAGCACAGGGAATGTAGCGAGGCCGTCGCTCGTTTGAGAGAGGCCCTTGAGGATTTTCAAAGGAATGCCCCGTATCTGTTCCTCCCTCTTGGAGCTTTTGAGGAGGAACTCCTTTTATCACGATATCGATGTGCGATCAAAAATGAACTTCGATTTTCTTGACAAAAGCGAAAATCCGTTGGCTCGGGGAATGGCGATCGGTGTACAAATACTTTTTCCATTCAGTGCTGCAGCGTAACACGAATCGTATTCTCGCCTAACTAAAGATGATGGAATGTCTCGAGTTGCACGGAAGTCGGCACCTCTTCATCGACCATTTTTCAAAGCTCCTTGAAATGCGGGCGGAGTGGGCGGGCGTTCCTCAAAAGACTCCGGCCTTTCATTACGCAATCCGTCCACGATGGGCTCCGACGGGGAGATGTGTAAACTGTCTCGATTGAGGAAGTTCGCGTAGCCCTTTTCTCCATTGAAGATAACAAAGCCCCAGGCCCGGATGGGTTTTCGGCCAAATTTTTCAAGCTTCTGGAATGTAATTGGGCCTTCCATCACCCCCAGCTGTCGAGTTTTTTTCACCATGGGAAAATGCTTAAGCAAATTAACGCGACCTTTTTGTACCTTATCCCGAAAATTAAATCACCGTCAAGGTCTCGACTTCCGGCCCATTGCTTGCTGCAATGTTACAGCCAAGATCATTTCAAAGGTTATTGTCACCGGCATTAAACCCTCACTTCCTCTCTGGTTGCTAAGTGTCATTTGTTTTGTGCTGTGAGTATTGGAGATAATATTTTGCTTGCCTGAGAACTTCTTCATAAATACCATTTAAATAAGGGGTTCCCGTTGTGCGATTAAGGTGGATCTGATGAAGGCTTATGATTCCATCCATTGGGACTTCATCTTGGCGGTCCTCGGGCGATGAAGTTTCCCCTATGGTGATCGATTGGATTAGCCAATGCATTTCCAACTGCATCGTACTCCATTTGCCTCAATGGTGAGTCGGTGGGTTTTTAGGGGCCAAAGGTCTTAGACAAGGGGATCCCCTTTCGCCTATCTTTTGTTCACGGGATGGAAGTCTTTAATGGTATTACGGTTAGGATGTCGCGAGACCAACCCGGATTTTGATTTCATTGGAAATGTGCAAGTACTAGAGAAGTGATCTTGGGGTTTGCGGACGACCTTCTCCTCTTTTCCAAAGCTGATTGCAAATCCATCCAAGCTTTGCGATTGTCTCAAAACATTAGATGTGTTTCTGGGCTTTCCCAACCATAATAAAAGCGTGATTTTCTTTGTTCATCAAGTGAGGCTGAAAAAGGGGTATTCTCGACATCCTTGAGGTTTAAATTGGGCGCCCTTCTGTTAAGTACCTTGGCGTCCCCCTCATTACCACTAAGCTCTCTGCCTCGAGTGCAAGCCGCTCCTTGATAGAGTCCAAACCGGATATCCTCTGGAGGAATCATTTTGGCTCTCTTTTCTTGTGACTTTGACTAATTTCATCCATATTATCCACAATCCATAATTATTGGGCTTCCATTTTCATTCTTCCCAAAGCTATCTTGAAAGACATTGATAAATCTCTTCGTTCCTTTCTTTGGCATGGGCCCTCTGCTTGCGGATGTCTGCTATGGTTGCGTGGTCAGGATGTTTGTTCGCGAAAGAGGAGGGTGGGCTTGGAATCAAAAACATGATTGCCTCTAACAAAGCTCTATTGGCCCGGCATTTACGGAGGTTATCACTAAGGACCCGAATTCCATATGGGTTGCTTGGTGTCATGGTCATATTATCAAAGACCGTTGCATCTGGACTATCAAAGTTCAGTTACGCCCCTTTGGAAAAAGCTTATGAAGCTCCGTGTTACTCTTGCGGTAAGATTCACCATCATATTGGTAATGGTAATGACACTTTCCTTTGGCTAGTTCTTGGCACCCTCTTGGTTCGCTCCATGAAGATTTAGCGAGAGAATCGGGTGTATCAACTGTCTGCCCTTGGATGCTAAGGTTAAGGATATCATCAGGAAATGGGGAGTGGTTTTGCCCAAACCAATTTGATATGGAGGTTGATAGGATTTTGAGCAATATGCCTTCATACCTCACGATCCATCGCTCGATGATGTTGTTGTCTAGGCTGCCGGATCGCGGTGGGGTCTTCTCTTCAAAAATTTGCTTATGGGATTTTCCGTACATCGAGGCGTGTGGTGGAGTGGTCTGCCTGGTCTGGGCTCGTTGTCCGGCTCACTCTTTTATCCTCTGGCAAATCCGCGAAAGACTTAGCACTCTTGAGCGAGGATTGGTGGATACCTTCACATTCTGCGTATGTATTCTTTGTTCTTCCGATACGGAGAGTCATGACCACATTCTTTAAATGCCCTTTTTCCTCGTCCGTCCGGCGGAAATTCGCCATAAAAAGGCTGTTGTAGGTGGCCCCACCTAATTGGAATTCTAATATTTTATGGGCTGCTAATCGGTGGAAGGCGAAAATCTCAAAACCTCTTCATTTCGCCTTACACTTCTTTGCTTCCGTCTATTTCATCTGGAAGGAGAGGAATCATCGTATGTTTAAGGATGCGGGGGAACCTCAACGCAACACAACTTGTTTCCCAGATTCTGCGGCAGTCCGGGGAAGATTGAGGCTTCCCAGCAAAGCATTTAATATGCGGGGATGGGCGAATCTTGGATAGGTGGAACATTCCTTGTTCCAATTTGCACGGAATGACTTTTGTCTTTGGTCGTTGTTTGGAGGATGTAGCCTGAACCGGACCTAGGCGCCTGTGGTTTTTTGCTTCCGGAGTGGCTCTTGCTATGTGGAAACCGATTCTGGGTTTTACCTGCTTTGTTTCTTTTTCCGGGTTTCCTTTGCTTCTGTGTTCTCCGGACCTGGAGCGTTCTTGCTGCCTTTCTTTCACAAAAAAAAAAAAAAAATACATTCTAGATTTTGATTCCGGAGTGCTTTTACTGCACTCGAGATCGAATCTTTTCTCTTCGATCCATTTTGCTTTGTCAGACTCTTGTGAACTCCTGGTTTTGGAGGTTTGCTCTCTGGCACTCCCGGAACCGGAGTGGTTTATATTAAAAAAAAATTTTCACATTCTAGCTTTTGATTCGGTGCTTTTTCTGCACTCCGAATCCCGAAGAATATTCTATTCTTCATAGCTTTTTTTGTTTACGGAGGGATTTTTTGAGCACTCTGGTCGGAGTGCTCCCTCTCTCTTGTTTAACCGTTTTCGGGCTCTTGAGAACTCCAGTTCGGTGTTCTTTTGCTCTCTGGCATCCGAATCCGAGTGGTGCCTTTGGTATGCAGTGTGCCTTGTGAGCGGTTGATTCGTTGTTACGGCATTTTGATCTCGGTTCTTGGAATGCCTTTGTGTTGAGGTTGTGGATCCTTCTTTCTTTGCCAAAAAAATGCGGGCTCGATTCTTGTTTCGTGTGTGCTCGGTTTTGGTTTGCTTTTGCTCGCTGTTGTATCCGGTGCTCTCGTGGACTCCGGATCGGGTAGTCCCTGTTGTCGTGCTTGGCTGGAGTGCTTCATTTTATGCGGCATTTTGACGGACTGACTTGGGACGGACTGATTACAGGCGGAGTGGCTATGGGCGGAGTATCACGCACACTTTGGGCGGTGTGACTGCGGATGGAGTGGCATTGGGCGGAGTTGCATTTGCTCACCTTTGCCATGGCGATTTCCTCTTTTCTTTCGGAATGCCTTTGGTTGTGGTGTCTTTTTGTTTCAACATTTTTCAAGGAGCTCGTGAACTCCGGGTCGGAGAATGTATACTCGTACTTGGCTGGATTATTGTCCTTTGGACGAGTTATTTTGCTCACCTTTTTTTTCATTTGGGTCTTTTCTCTATTCTTAGGTGTGCATGGGGCGTTGGAGTGGTGGTGTCATACCCGAGTCCTTTAGTGGACCAAATTACAGACACTGGAGTACATTTGTTGGAGGGCCGCCCTCGATACTGTATTCATATTTTTAATGATTACTGTCATGGTTTTAGGGACTCCCTGTTCCTATGTCTCTTTTACCAAGTCGGAAAAACACTTAGTAAGATACATAGCTGAGTGTACATTTTATTTATTTATTTAATGCAATTAATTACTTACCCAAAAAAAAGAGATATCAGTGGGTATCGTACCGAGATGGTATTGGGTTTGACTTGTTGATGTTATGAGCATTCTGTTCTTAAAGGTGCATAGATCAGAGGATCGCAGAATACGTGTGGGTTACCTAATAGGGTAATGGGAATTTGTTCAAATGGAATGGATTTAGTACTTGTATACTATGCCTAGCAAGTATCATGAGACCACAGGGTTACTTATCAAACTTAGAGCATCGTACGATTGATTACCCAGCCATTGGAGGCGGGTGTATGGATTGTTGGCTCACAATAATGTATAAGATTCAATGATAATTTTGTGACATCTCATATAATTGGAACCTCTTTTGTGATGAGTTTGATGGAACTTATACCATTGTTAATACCGGATTAAGTGAAATCCAATCTGCATCTCTAAATCTTGTTGTCATGTGGCTTTTGAGTCGTGGATACGACCGGTTATTGAATCTTGGATAATTGTTGATATATCTTTTATAATTATGATATTATTGTCCTAGATGTTATATTATATTCTGTTATTTTATTGATTTATTTTACTTGTTAGGCACTTATCATCTTTGCATTTTGTTGGTTCCAGTGAACGTTTATGGCGGGTTAAAAGAGATTGTCTTTTTGTTGAAGAATTTCAGGATAGAGATAATCTTGGGATTAGAAGATCGTGATGGAAAGCTCTAGAGTTAGTTCTATTAGTCGAGTTTTTATTTTATCAAGTTATTGGATTGCATTCCAAAGATTATTATGTGTAGACATTTATTATCTCTAGATTATTTATGAGAAATTTAATTATTATATTTTATTTAGTGATGCATTTATGAGGTTTATGATTTTAGGTTTTTGCGTGGCCGTTTCGGGTCGGGTTTGGTCCGATGACTCTGGCTCTGGGCATCAAAACCTCACAAGAGCAAGAAGCATCTTTTTTTTTTTTGGTAAGCACAAGAGCAAGAAGCATCATCCAAAAGTTTAACAAAATTGAGGTAGTGCATTTCTCGAGGAGGATAGCTGAAAGTCTAAATAGGCTGGCAAAGGCTGCGACTCTTTGGAAAATCCAAAGCAATACTCAGAGACATGTTGGAAGTCTGGCCAACTCAGTCTGAAGAGGAGCCAAGAAGTGCTACAAGTCTTGGACAATAAAAGTTGGATGTCTCCCTGTTGGGGATCATCAGTGGCACTTTACCAGAACTCATGAAGGATGCCAAATGTGCAAAGAAGATGGCGGGAGCTGGTACACCATCGTGGATGGAGGCTGTATCACCATGGGTACTTCACCCTATTCATGCAATGTCTTACGCCAAAGGAAGTAGATTAGGTGTTAAGTGAGGTGCTTCTTAGCATCATGGGTCACACATTGAAGGCAAGAACCTTGCCTTTAAGATAATAAATCAAGGTTATTATTAGATGACTTTTTTTTGGTAAGTGTTATTATTAGATGACAATGAAGAAAGACGCCATGGAATTCATAAAAATATAAAAATTGCCAAATCCATGGCAACATATCCCATCAACCACCCATGGGCCCGAGGCCACTGTAGGCCCCTTGGCCTTTCACACTCTGGGGTCTTGACATATTCGGCCCATTACCCATCGCGTCCGGACAAAAAGTTCATCATAGTCTCCATTGACTACTTCATGAAATGGGTAGAAGCTTCCCCCTAGCTCGATCACCAAACAAAAGCGTGATGGAGTTCGATTGGTAGAGCATCTTTTTTTTTTTTTTGGTAAGCACAAGAGCAAGAAGCATCATCCAAAAGTTTAACAAAATTGAGGTAGTGCATTTCTCGAGGGAGGATAACTGAAAGTCTAAATAGCTGGCAAAGGCTGCAAGCTACTGAAATCCAAAGCAATACTCTAGAGACATGTTGGAAGTCCTGGCCAACTCGAGTACAGAGGAGCCCGAGCAAGAAGTGCTACAAGTCTTGGACAATAAAAGTTGGATGTCTCCCTATTGGGGATCATCACTGATGGCACTTTACCAGAACTCCTGAAGGATGCCAAATGTGCAAAGAAGATGGCAGGCTGGTACACCATCGTGGACAGGAGGCTGTATCACCATGGGTACTTCACCCTATTCATGCAATGTCTTACGCCAAAGGAAGTAGATTAGGTGTTAAGTGAGGTGCTTCTTAGCATCTGTGGGTCACACATTGAAGGCAAGAACCTTGCCTTTAAGATAATGCGTCAAGGTTATTATTAGATGACTTTTTTTTTGGTAAGTGTTATTATTAGATGACAATGAAGAAAGACGCCATGGAATTCATAAAATATAAAAAGTGCCAAATCCATGGCAACATATCCCATCAACCACCCATGGAATCCGAGCCACCAGAGGCCCCTTGGCCTTTCACACTGGGGTCTTGACATATCGACCCATTACCCATCGCGTCCGGACAAAAGTTCATCATAGTCTCCATTGACTACTTCATGAAATGGGTAGAAGCTTCCCCCTAGCTCAGATCACCAAACAAAACGTGATGGAGTTCGATTGGTAGAGCATCTTTTTTTTTTTTGGTAAGTAAGAATTTTGGATTAAAGGGAGAAAATTACAATAGCTATGTTTTATTTGCATGTATCTTGACTTGGAAAAAAACAAAAGCTAGGCATTTCCCAGCATAAGGTACAACATATAATACCAAAAAAAGCCTCTAAGAGGACAACGTTTACATAAACAAAAATGTAATGACAGACTACCAAGAAATGAGGGAAAAGGCACCGCCACCTCCCGATTCAATAGAGCAAGCGATATCTTGGTGATGAAGCAGCAATGCGGGAAGGAGCGCCGACTTTATTTACACCGTGAGGGACTATTGCCTATCAAGCCTTCATGAAGTGCAAACCATCGACATACAGCATTAGCTGCCAAACAAGTTGCGCCCGATTGATGTGGCCCATCAAACAAAGAATCGGATGACCCAACTTATGCCAATCCACTTTCAAAACAAGGAGGCAAAGAGAGCAACTCCACAGAAAATCTCAATGTCAAAGGAATGACATCCACCACATCACAGCAAACAAAACTCCATCACAATCCCACTGCACCATACCGAGGATATCGGCCTCTGAGAGGCCATCCAAAGCAAACCGAAGCCAACCATTTCAGCAAAATTACCCATCACCACAACAGCATATGTATTTAATCAAGAAAAGACCAGCAGACAGCATAGCCAGAGATAGAGCGCCACTGAAAACAATAATCAGTCTCAGCAGACCCAAGGCTTTATGTGCAATTTCAGCCACAGGGCAGTTCATCCATTACAACACCAACCAGCCACCAGTAGCAGCATCTAACCTCCAACTGCAATCCTCACCGAGGAGTGACAACCGGGAGTAAATCCGCAGGCAAACAAGAGCATGCAAGACATTCCGTCTACTGCTGGATCCGGTTACACATCCATCATCCAGCATCATGCATCAGGATCAACATCCCGGCCACAAAGATCCCAATCAATACCCACCGCCACTGTGATATAGAACTCCGGGTTCCGGCAGAACTCCAATCGGGATTATATCTCGCATTCACAACACCGAGGACATCAGCCATTCCAGAAGCCCCAGCCCATCATCAGCAACCATAAGGTGGTTACATATAGAAGTAGAGGCATTCCAGCTTCCCACTGGCAATGAATACCATTCCAAGGCTAGCGAACCTGGCTTCGACGAGAAAAGATTCAACACCTGATATAATACAGCAATATCGAGTTGCGGTAGCTCTTCATCAATCAGCCGACGGTTGCCGGGGCTCAAAGGGGCCGTCGAGTCAGCCGTGAACCATCGAAGACAGCTGAGTTGCGGCAAACCAAAGCAGTCCCAAGTCAGCCAATCTGGACTCAATACCCAAGCGCTTGTGGGACAAAGACTTCCAACCAAACGATTCTCTGCCAAAGGTGAAGGCATCCACCAAGCCCACTTGTCCAAGAATTTGCCATATGGGAAGACACAACCCGGTGCATCCATACAACCAAATAACAAAATCAACCATCAATCACTTCAATTATCCTCCACGAACAAAAAAAGAAAGAAAAAATAATGGAGAGCGGCGCTATGAAGAGGAGCCCCGTTCCATTGGCCAAACCATCATTGGTGCAATCAAAGGGCCTAGGCTCCCGGGGAAGCCTTAGGTTTTTTGGGTTTTTTCTTTTTCCGTGTCTTTGAGGGTGTCCAAGATTCTCCCTCAAGGGCCAACGCCTTATTGGCACTCAAAAATTTCTTAGTGGAGTAAACACGACCCACTGAAATTTCAGCAGAAGAAAATTCAGATTCCACATGCTTGACAGAATCCAATCCATATTTTTTTGTGATACGACGTATAGAGTTAGGCGTACACTCACTATCTGTATGAGATTTGAGGCCCGACCTATTGGGGAGAGCAATAGGGGGGCACCCATTCTATCGGTTGCATTTGAAAGGCAAACCGATCGTCCGGAGGGTGCTAAAGACAGCAAAAATGAATCCGATGCCAAAGGAGGCCGAAACCAGTTGGTCTCCTCATCATCCTAGAGAGGGATGGTTTATCATAATTGGGTCACCCACCGGGCCAAGGACATCCACCCCGGCCCTCATTGGGGGCCGCCCTACAAGGCAACTTTGGCATTTTCAACATCCACGGAATTCATGTGATTCGGATCCAGTGAGGACCAAGGATCACAGCCGGAGTTTCGAGATGCATACATGGATCGGGGATGCTGAGAATGGCCTGAGAATGAGTCTGCTTATTCAACAGAGAGCATACTGGATTCGGAGAAGTACAAGAGGGCAAAAGAGATTGGCCCAGTTCATGCACCGAAGGTTGGGTGAGCATAGAGGGGTCAACCTCTCGTGCCCGGAGGCATCATGGCGGGGAAGATCGTGGTGGCGGATTGTAGACATCCGGACAATCCTTCACAGAAGCCTCAGATGCAGCAGACGCCTTAGGCATTGAATGATCCAAGTTGGGCAACACGCCCTTCAGGTCCAGGGATTCTGAAACATCACCTGACTTCATGCCATTGCCGTGGAAGGAATCAGATTTTTGGTGGTCTGGGCAAGAGCTTCGTCTTCCCCAAGACCAGGAACCTGGCAAGTCCACCTCCACAACCGTAGCATCAACCCCTTCATTTGCAGAGCACTCTAAGATAATCTTCGACAGCAGCACCGAATCGGGAGAGATTTCGACACACTTTTTTTTTTGGTAAGTAAGAAATTTGGATTAATGGGAGAAAAAGAATTACAAGAAAATTGTTTTAACTCCAAGTATTTTACTTAGAGGTAAAACAAAATGCTTAAGGGCATGCCCGAGCAAGCGGTACATCGAGAAGAAAAGAAAACATTAAGATCTACCACAAAAACATAATATAAAAATGTCATCTACTACACACAAACAAGGCCGAGCTTAGCTACGCTTGAATCACCAAGGTCGACCAAAGAAACCAAAATAACGAGATCCATCTTGGATCATCATCATCTCTGAGGCAAGATCACGACCGGATAGCATAACAACATGAGAGCGAGTAAACCAGCCCCATCATATGCTTCGGGTAAACAAAATCGCCGCAAGCACACTGGAAGCATTATCCGCGTACCAGCCGTGATCCCATCGTACTAGGCCAGCGGCGAGACAACCAAAGGGTGGACAACCCGACCAGCACAAAGATCCAAGTAATTCAGCCCCATCAACCAGAAAAGCATTTTAGCGGCTCCATTTAAGACAATGGTCAATTCAGCACCATCACACTCAAGAGGGGAAAAATTACCCATCTGCCAAACCGCAGCCATCACAACCGAGGCAAGAACACGGTCAATGGTGTAAACAATCGGAGAAGGCCACCATCCAAAATTCCAAAACGGCAACATCATCATGCGCAGCTACCAATCGAAATAGGCTGAACCAATGAGCCATCACAACCATAGGCGGCTACCATGGGCAACGCCATTCAAACACCCCTTTCCCAGAAGTCGTATCAAACCCAAAGCAACTCCTCCAAAGACCTCGAGAACTTCACTCAGCCGCGGCATGAAGGCACAAGGCGGGACAAGTCTTTGAAGGGCAAAGAACCAACGGATCAGGGACATCAATCAAGAGCAAAGTAGACAGCACCGGATACAAATCATACACGCCTAGATTGGAGCAAGGCGGTTTACAATCCACATCAAATTTTCACATCACCGTTCCACCACCAAGAACCCAAATTTAAATGCGGCATGGGGAAAACGATAATGTAGAAGCAACACCGGGGCTTCGACTATAATACAACTATTCCTCTGCAGTTATTTCAGATCGGTCTCCAGCACACATATATTGTAGCATGACGTACAAAGTAAAGCCTTAGAACAAGCGGTTGTAATATTCTAAAACTTCTAACACCGCCCTCCCTAGACAGCGAGTCAATCACCTGCCGCGCCCATACCAACAGGACCGCTGAACGCCACTCCATATTCCAAAGCCTCCGGCCAATGACCTCGAGCCAAGAATCACCATCAAGAACTGCAGCGATCGAGAACAACCACACAACCCCAGCCCAAAACGGAATAGAGCTAGTGTAACCCCATTACGAACCTAATCCCGCAAGGCTAAGCACATCCCCAATGCCTTCCAAAGATTAAATTTATAAGCCAATCTTAGCATACCGCAGCCATACACCGCCGCTGACAAGATCAACCAGAGAATCAGCATCATGGGTTAGGTAACAATCAAATTCACCACTCCAATTTCACCAGCAGCGCGCCTAGCTCCCGAGGTCTCTCGAGGGGAACTCAAGCATGCGAAAGGCCAAGATCAATTCAATAGCGATCAAATAAATAGAGCTTGAGCTGGACCACAACACTCCGGCCACAAACACATCAAAGACCATCAAGCAAGCAACAGCCGTAACTCGAGGACAGCTCATACAGAATTCCAACGCCAACCATCAAGACTGTACAAGGTTCCGGTAGCAACCAACAGCAAAGTGAACAAATTACATCAAAGCACCGTGATGGCATCATCGAGCAAAAAAAACCCGATAAACCTCATGCCCATCACTCTCAAGATAGCGAAAACCAGCAGGTGCTACGAGGATAGGTTGATTTCAAGCCTTCGGGAACTCAATCATCACCGTTCACAATCCCGAGAGACCCCACAGACAGCGCCGCACAGCCAAACCACGGGGCTCATCCAAAGTAGAGAGACAACAGTCCGTCCGGAAGCTCAACCCAATTCCCGCCATCGAAGCAAAGCGAAATCTTCACCCACCACATCATGTACGAAGGGCACTCCGGACACCATGTCACACTCAAAAGACAAAAGTACCAGCCACCACAGGGTAATGACTTAACAAGTGGGCGGACATTATCTTAGAACACCCCGAGAAAAAACCAAGACTTTTTTTCTTTTCTTTTCTTTTTCTTTTTTTTTTCCAACCAAAGCCACCACGAACCGGAGCCGCCAAGAGCACAAAATTTACGGGGCCAAAAGGTCAGCACCTCATAAGACGCAAAAGAAACCCCCTCTCATTTTTTTTTTTTTTAAACAACCAAAGCCATCACGTAGCAAAGCCACGAATAGCACAACCCATGGCCAATAAGACCAAGAAATCAAAGCGGCAAACCCCCCTTTTTTGTTTATAAATTCCAACGCCTAACCAGCAGGCGGTTAGGGCAACCATCAGCAGGCAAGGAAGTCTTCAGCTTGTCGCGAACAACGTTTGAGATCTGGGAGGAGATATGGGAAGTGAATGCATTTTGGCAATGAACGCATCAAGGTGGAGAGGTTTACCCACCGCGCTACTAATCCAACTGAGCCCAAGAGGGGTCCAGTATTCTGCTGGGATGTTTCTCAATCGAATCCAAATGGGAAAAGATTTCAATTGTTCCTTAATCAACGGCATACCCGGGAGCCAGCGCTTGAGAAAGAGAGGGATACCTCTAAATGTCCAAGGGGCTCTGGCCATGACCGCATTTAGTGTTGATCGGATGAGAACCGAAAGAGAAAGAGTCCATTTGCACCCTCCACAACATGACAGAGGCCAAATCTCTTCCAAATTCATCGAGCAATGTTTGCCATGGCATGGAAGTGAGGCCGTTTCGGGAGAAGCAACCAACCCAGGTCGATTTCGAGGAGTGAAGACTTTGCAGAATCACTTCGGGTGGAGAAATTCGTGCGACTTCACGGCTACGGAGACGGAGGAGGAAAAATTTTTCAGGGCCGGAGAGGTAGGGAGCCCAAGTTGAGATGGAATCGACCTGCAGGGGAAGGACGGAGGCCGGCGCAGAGGCCGGGCCCAAAGTCGACGGGCATTCCACACCGGCGATGAAACAGGGATGTGGAGAGGGAAGTACTCTCTTTCGTCCTATACCCGGCTGTTTTGCTGTTCGCTACTAAGGTGTTGCCATGTACTGTTGGAGTTCCTTATTGGGTCTCGCATTGCTGTAACATTACATTTTGCGTGTGCTAGGGTGTATTGCCTAGATTCTTGTTTGGTCGGGGTTTGTTGATGCTCAAGCTCTACGAAATCAAGCTCCTTTGTTCCGCGATGCTATGTATAGACATTTAGGGCCCGAATTCCGTGAAGCTTGTTGGTTTTGGTGTCTCGATCAGGAGCCCTTTGGTGTTTCTCTTGATGCTTTGTTAATGTTGCGTTTCTTTTTAACCATTTTAGATAGGACTCATACTCTGCGCTTCTTGCTGA
Organism: Nepenthes gracilis; assembly: GCA_033239525.1. Classification (NCBI taxonomy): domain Eukaryota; kingdom Viridiplantae; phylum Streptophyta; class Magnoliopsida; order Caryophyllales; family Nepenthaceae; genus Nepenthes; species Nepenthes gracilis. The sequence goes on along the minus strand of BSYO01000005.1, from coordinate 11,243,073 downwards.
TCGCTTGTCCTCTAGCGGACTTTTGTTTTGTTTTTTTTACAGTTCTGTTGTATTCGTTGCTCGGGGCATGCCCTACGATTATGTTTTTTCTCTAAGTCATAATTACTTGGAGTAAAAACATAATTTACTGTAATTTTTTTCTCCTATAATCCAAAATACTCACTTACCCAAAAAAAAAAGGATGTGGAGAGGGAGAAAATCGCTTGCACAGTGGAATCGGGTGAAGAGGTGAGGACCCGAATCATTGAGGAGGCGGGGGAAGAGGGAGGGGTCGAGAGGCGCAAATCAAGGGCCCGGAGGGCCGACAACGCCGCCGTCAGAGACAGGAGGAGCGCCATGGAAGAATTCAAATTTGAATTTGAGGATAGTGGGACGGGAGGGTTCAAGGAAGGGTTGACGGTGATCAATGTAGAGGAGGGTGGGGAGAAAGGGTGACGGACGGGGGAGGCTGACAACGAAGGAGGAGCAGAGGAGACGGCCATGGCCGATGACGTGCGCTGGCGCCGAACACGGAGGGGCGTCAAGCAAAATTGGCAGAAACGAATTTCAAATTTTGAAATTCAAATGTTAGAGAGGAGGAGGAGAACTTCTCTCATCAGGCTGCGAGCAGATGCCCCTTTGTGGAAACTGTGGTAAGGGTAAGCTTTTTAATGTGGTGGCCCTACGCGGCGGCCCCGTCTTTGAAATCCCGAGGATTTTTTAGGGAGGCTCGGTGGGGGTGCTTCACGGAGATTCGAACCCGGTGGAGAGGGAAGGTGTAAGCGTTACTAACCACCAGGCCGAACTCCGCTTCGGCTAAAATCGTGGTAGGAGGGTAAGTTTTTAACGTGATTGGTCCCACGCTTCGCGGCCCCATACCCCGAAATCCCGAAGGATTTTAGGGAGGCTCAGTACCACGGGTGCTTCCACGGAGATTCGAACCCGGGTGGAGAGGGAACGAGTAAGCGTTACTAACCACCAGGCCGAACTCCGCTTCGGCCGATTGGTAGAGCATCATATGTCGATTTAGGATTCCCAAGGTCACAGTGACCAATAACGGAACTCAATTGATCTGCAAGTGCTTCACCAAGTACTGCTCGAGTTTGGGCATTAGGCTGGTCCATGCCTTTGTCTTTTTTTTTTTTTTTGGTAAGTAAGTAATTGAATTAAAAAAAATAAAATTTACAAAAAACGACGTACCAATGCCAAGTGTTTTGCCAACTTGGGATTAGGACAACGAGCTGGGGCATACCCCGAGCAGAGCCATGTACATAAACATGAACTAAGTAAAAGAAAGAAGAAGGGGATAGATTGGCATTTACTAGACTAGCACCCAGCTGACCTAGAAAAGATGACAAAAGAGAAACACAGCATTTGAGCAAAAAATTAAGGAACCAGGCAGCACCAAATCAGCCCACACCAGAGCATCCACTGCAGGAGCTGCTGCTCGTCATCCATAGCGAGCCACCATATCATATTCAGCAACACAACCTACACACTCCACACCATACCAACAGCTGGAAGACAGCTCAGCCAACCCAATATAAAGTCATTGCCAATAATTTCGGTCCAGTCCCATGCTCACACCAGATTAGAAGAGGACAACCATCAGGTGTCACCGATATCAATCCACGGTCCCAATAAATAGCAGAGAAGAATCATATGCCAGCACAATGGCCCAGGCCAACCAATACAAGTCAGCAAGTCCAAATAACTATCAGTATTCGCTGCCTCGACTTCAGCACCTGCACAACAAGCCTTCAAACCACTTCCAGGAAGCCATCAGTAGCAAACACCTTCCGTCTGCTACAACAGATCCAGTTGTTCAACCACATCAACAAGCTTTGGTCCATGCCTTTGTCGCCTATCCTTAAATAAATGTTCAAGTAGAGGTCACAAACTGAACTTTGTTGTGTGGGTTGAAGACCAAGTTGGAAGATGTTGAGGGCTCCTAGGTAGACAAACTACCTTTTGTATTATGGACATATCAGCAATACCAAAGGAACCTACTCACGAGACACCATTCAGTCTATGCTTTGGGATTAAGGCGGTCATCCCAATAGAAATCGGACTGCCCAGCCTCTAGGTCAATAGTTTCGATCCACTCAGCAACTCCCAACGACTCAGAATATTTTACCTACTTCAAGAAGCTCGAGACATCGCCAACATGCATGCGGTTGCATAGTAGTAATGAATTGTCTAGTATTATAATGAGAGGGTGAAAGAGTGCTAATTTGGGGTGGGGGACCTAACGCTTTGGGCATTAGGCTGGTCCATGCCTTTGTTGCCTATCCTCAAATAAATGGGCAAGTGGGGTCACAAACTGAACTTTGTTGCAAGGTTGAAGACCAAGTTTGAAGACACCGAGGGGCTCTGGGCCGACGACCTACCTTTCGTATTATGGACATATCGGACAATACCAAAGGAACCTACCCACAAGACACCATTCAGCCTATGCTTTGGGATTAAGGTGGTCATCCCAATAAAGATCGGATGACCAGCCTCTGTAAAACCCAGGTTTGATCGGTCCGGCAACTCCCAACGACTCAGAGAATATCTTGACCTACTTGAAGAAGCTCGGGACACCGCCAACATTCGTGCGGTTGCATATCAGCAATGAATCGTCTAGTATGACAATAAGAGGGTTAAAGAGTGTCAATTTGAGGTAGGGGACCTAACGCTTTGGGAATTAGGCTAGTCCATGCCTTTGTTGCCTATCCTTAAATAAATGGGCAAGTGGAGGTCACAAACCGAACTCTGTTGTGCAGGTTGAAGACCAAGTTGGAAGACGCTGAGAGCTCCCAGATAGATGACCTACCTTTCGTATTATGGGCATATTGAACAATACCAAAGGAACCAACCCACGAGACACCATTTAGTCAATACTTGGGATTAAGGCGGTCATCCCAATAAAGATCGGACTACCTAGCTTCTAGGTCAACAGTTTTGATTCACTCGACAACTCCTAACGATTTAGAGAATATCTTGACCTACTTGAAGAAGATCGGGACATCGCCAACATGCGCGCGGTTGCATATCAGCAATGAATCACCTAGTATTACAATAAGAACATGAAAGAGTGCCAATTTGAGGTGGGGGACCTAACGATTTGGGCATTAGGCTGGTCCATGCCTTTGTTGCCTATCCTCAAATAAATGGGCAAGTGGGGTCACAAACTGAACTTTGTTGCAAAGGTTGAAGACCAAGTTTGAAGACACTGAGAGCTCCTGGGCAGACGACCTACCTTTCGTATTATGGACATATCGGACAATACAAAGGAACTTACCCATGAGACACTATTCAGCCTATGCTTTGGCATTAAGGTGGTCATCCCAATAAAGATCGGACTGACCAGCCTCTAGGTCAACAATTTCGATCCAGTCGGAAACTCCCAACGACTTAGAGAATATCTTGACCTACTTGAAGAAGCTCGGGACACCGCCAACATTCGTGCGGTTGCATATCAGCAATGAATCGTCTAGGGTGAAAGAGTGCCAATTTGAGGTGGGGGACCTAACGCTTTGGGCATTAGGCTAGTCCATGCCTTTGTTGCCTATCCTCAAATAAATGGGCAAGTGGAGGTCACAAACCGAACTCTATTGCGTAGGTTGAAGAACAAGTTGGAAGACACTGAGGGCTCCTGCATAGATGGCCTACCTTTCGTATTATGGACATATTGAACAATACCAAAGGAACCTACCCATGAGACACCATTTAGTCTATACTTCGGGATTAAGGCGGTCATCCCAATAAAGATCGGGCCACCTAGCTTCTAGGTCAACAGTTTTGATTCACTCGACAACTCCTAATGATTTAGAGAATATTTTGACCTACTTGAAGAAGCTCGGGACACCACCAACATGCGCGCGGTTGCATATCAGCAACGAATCACCTAGTATTATAATAAGAGGGTGAAAGAGTGCCAATTTGTGGTGGGAGACATGACTCTGCGGAGCATAGTGGCTATAGGTAGGATTGCCAAGAGGAACAAATTCTTCCCAAATTGGGAAGGTCCATTTCTTGTCTCAATAATTCTTCAAAATGGAGCGTACAAGCTATGCGTCCAAAATGGCAAATTGGTCCCAAGGACGTGGAACGTCATCCACCTCAAAAAAAATTATCAATAACCGGTCACCAAACCCAGGTAGGTCTAGCATACATTATTAGGAGCGCTTGTGAAAAAGTATTACGTTTAAATTAATAAAATTACTATTTGTCTATTATTGTTTGTTCATATGAGTGCTTACATTGCATTATATGAAATCACATGACATAGAGAGCTTCTAAATCGGGTGAGTTTCTCTTCACTTGTCACCCAACCGACAATAACTCAATTAAAACCTCGATCCCATAAATTGAGCAGCCAAGAGATGGTCAAATTTGAACCTCGAACTTACCAAAAAAATTTGAACCCCAATTCTAGCAATCGAGTGGCCGAAACGCGGTCAAATACCATGGCCTGGGGGGATCATGAACCAAGTTCGGACCTTCTCATTCGACGACTATTAAAACCTTAGGCGGCTTCTATAGCATACGTGCAACAACTCCCTCTAAAAGGGACAAGTATCATCAATTAATAATGGTCAGCGAACTAGGATCAGATATGCAAAAGTGACAACTTCCCCAGGTGGGACTGAGCTCCAACAATATTGCGGACAACAACCTTGAGTTCTCTAGAAGAGAACAAAGAGAACTCTTCCTGCTTGATCTTGTGAAATGTATGGCTGGCGATGTGATCTTTTGGCCCTGTTAGTGCTTAGCTTTTCCTGAAATTCCTGCTGGTTGGATGCGATCTGATGCTGGTGATGGGGAGGTGGAAGCGATGCAGACGCCTTTTGCCTCCTCCTTTTGGATATCTCTTTGCTGCCGAAGGTAGCCTGGCGTTCTTAGGTTTTGAAGTTACCGTCTTTGATTGTGCGTTCATGATGGGCGATCATTTGCACTAAGATGTGGCTACTCTCGATTGCACCGGAAGTTCTTGTCTGCATATTTTTCTTTTTTCTTGACATTTTCTCTTGGGATGCACTATTTCCACCACGATTATGCGGTAGTGCATGTTTTCGATTTGGCCGGAATGTGGTTCATTTCTTTGTGGCTTGGTATGTTTGGTGTTCAGTTAGCCTTGAGCATGGTTGATGTGCTGATTATCCTTCTGGGTGCGCGAGGCTGTTTTTGTTTGCTCCGATGCAAATGAAGGGCTGTTATGCTTGCTCTCCCATGGTGACTTGCTGTCCGGTTAGTGAATTACGCTCCTGTACTGATGAAGATCCAAGATGGTTCGCTGTGTCGTCTTCGACTTCGATTTGGCCGCGTCTTCTGTGACGCTTCTCATTTGGCCGGGCGGCGCCGGAGCCGGCCAAGGTCGGTCTCCTGGTTGCCTAGCCTGGCAGTCTCCCGTTTCTCCTCCTCTTCCCCTCCCGAGGCGGCACTGAGACCTCTTAGGTTTTCGGTGTCGTCCTTGCCGCTCTGGCCATGAATCTCCTCGATTCGTGCTTTGGCAGTGCGATTCCTAAGGCTCTGGCTACTCTATGGGTATTCCTCCGGTTCATCCGTCTCAGTGTGGTCTGGATTTCCTACCCTGTTTTCTGGCGCTGAACGCCCCTGTTCCTGAGCTCCGTTCGTATGCCCGTTTCTGCTTACTGGCTGGAAGTGTTCAGTCCTTTTGCCCTCCTGATTGATTTCGGGAGGTACTGTTTGACGCTATTGTCGTCATTGTGCTCCTCGAAGAATCTGGTGCTGACAAAGGTATGTTCTTCTGCTGGCTTCTAAGGTTCGTTCCCAGTGTTTCCATCCTGTCGGACGGGTTAGGGGATGCCGTGTTGTTCGAGCTTGGATCTACCGGATGTGGTTACGAGAGTCAGCCGAGGACCGCTTTGATGCAACAGATCCTTCGGGTGCGATAGATTTCCATCGCTTTCCTTGACGTCTGTGGGATGTTGGGCCTCTCACTAGCTCTTGTCTGGTGACGCAGTGTGCCGCTTTCTCATGATGGCTGGTCTCGGTGGGCTTTGGATTGCCGAGGTCTCGGTGGGGCTGTCGATGTGCCTCATGTTCGCTCGATGGAATTGATGCGGTCGTTTCCCTGTGGCGCGCTCTGACTGGTCTCTGGCTGAGTGTCCTACTTGTTGGTTGGGTTGGGGGAGCCCGTGCGTTGTCTGGATCGGGACACTTCGCCGAGGGGTGAAGAGTGGCGAGGACCTTTTGGTTGCTAAATTTCCTTTTTGTTGCGGTGGTGGTGCACGTCATTCGCTGGCCATAATGTGGTGCTCTCACCGCTCGATGCATGATCAGATTCGATGTGAGCGCTACATTAGGGTTAATCCTTGCTTTGTCTTGATTAATGCCTTGATGAATTTGCCGGCGATTAATCTTTCTCGCAATGCCAGTTAAGTGAAGGGTCATTGTTCTTGGATTTGGAATGCTCTGTGCTGGTAGGCTTTTTTGGTTGGTTGTTCTTGCTGGCGATGCGGCACGACCTGTCCAGCCATCTTCCGGGATTGAATTGGGAACTTGATGTGGGTTTCGATGTCCCTTTGCTCAAGCTGCGCTTGTGGCTGTAGGCTCATTGGAAAGTAGGTTTTGCGGTTGTTTTTACGCTGAATCTAAGATGTACTCTCTGGAGGAACGTGATACTACTATGGTCCCACCGATGATGCTTGGTTACTACTTGGGTTGGTGGATCTGCTGTGAGGTTGCCGAATTGCTGGTTTACGGCAATTTCAACATCACCTGCGTGGTTGTCGAGGCCCACTGTGATGGACTTTCTGTCTGCTTTGTGGCTGCCATCTCTACGTTGGTTGTAACGTTTGTTTGCATTAGTAGCTGCCATGTGATTTGATTCTGGAAATATTGCATCCTGCTGGATGTAAAGTTTGGGGCGGCACCTTGTGGTGTGCCCTTGCTGTTTGAATTCGATGCTGGTATTTGTGGTGGGTGTGATGCAGCTGGCTGTTGCTCCTGCTGGTGGAATTCTAGGGGTGCCTCTAGGATGCTGGTAGTTTAGTTTTGATGTAGTATTTGGATGGTGCTCCTAACGCTGGGAGTTTTTGTTGCTGCGTTCGGATGCTGTCCTGCTGCTGGCGGTGCTAAATTTTGGCCCTATGCTGCAGGCTACCACTTTTTGATGCTGGTGCCATCTGCTGGTGGGCGTTGGCCTTGCTGCTGATGGTTTAACCTGGTTGGCTGAACAAGCTCTGATGGTTATTTGGCATGCTTGGAGGAGGATTGGTAGTATGATGCTAATCTGTTGGGAACTCCTGGACTGTCAGCTGCTGATGATTTTTGCAGGCGCTGGGGCGGCGAGCGTGTTGCAGTAGCATATTGCCTCGTGCAGTTGGATTACCTGGGATGCAGATTGGCTGTGGGCAGTTTGTTTTGATGTTGCAATTGCTACGAGGCTACCGGATGTGGTTGATCCTGTTGTCTTGGAAGTAACAGATTTTGAATCTGATTTTGTAAAATGACTGTGTTCATTTTCTATGTTCCGTTAGATTGCTCCTCTTAGGGGTTTTTTTGTTGAGATTTTCTCAAATGTACCAGTTGCTCGGGGTATGCCCCAGCGTCTTATGTTCTAACTCCAAGTCAAAATTTGGAGTTATAACATAGTCTTTTCGTAAATTTTTCTCCCTATAATCCAAAATACACACTTACAAAAAAAAAAAAAAAAAGTCGTCTTCGGTGTTTTAGGCGAAGCTTACATCGATCTTGCTAGTGTGAAAATGATGTCATTTCCATTTTCTGCTTATGTGGTTGTTCTTAATGTTTTTTCCTTTTGATGTACCAGTTGCTCGGGGCATGCCCTAGCACTTTTTGTTTTACCTCTAAGTACAATACTTGGAGTTAAAACATTTAGTCTGTAATTTTTTTCTCCCATTAATCCAAAATTTTTACTTACCAAAAAAAAAAAAAAAAAGCTTGAGTTCTCTAGGGATCAACGGCTGTGCTCATGATACCCGGCCAACACTAGTGTGGCTTGCTAGTAGATGTGTGACAACGTGCTCTCATAGGAAAGAGCACCAAATGTGCCATGACTTCCCCTGTGATAATGAGCATAGCCGAACCCTAGCAACCACACCAAGCCCAACTGTAATGGCCATTACACCTAGCTGGTAGATAACAAAGTATCAAACAAAGGGATTTCACATGAATGCAAAAGCATCGAAGCCAATGACCAAAAAGAAAAAGCTTGCTAATTTATTATAAATGCAAAATGTACATGAGAGGATGTGCATCCCTTGTATGAAATGCCGCCTAGGCCTACAACTCAAAAAGACAATCATCCTAAGACTAAAGGCTCCCCGTGGGTGACCGAGGTTCTCCTCATCTCTCAAAAAAAAATCTGTCCGGTTTGATCTGGCGCTAAGCACCTGCGATTTCTCGGATTGAGTAAGCCAATCCCAGGACATTTAGGGTGCTAAGGAGACAATCTAGCTACTAAGCCAAATGCCATCTCAAAATCTAAAGTTGATGCATGGCCCGCTTCCTGGGACTATGCCGGGTCCTTTGCTCCTCCCAAGTCGGGCATTCTCACTCCGAAGGTTGGCAAGGTGTCTTCTTTCGACTTTGGTAATTTGGTCTAGTGCTTGGGACATTTCCTCTGTGAGCTCTTGGGATCTCACCCCGAGCTTAAACAACTCCAAGTTGAGGCCATCCACCTACTCTCTACTCTACCGGGCCTCAGGGATGGCAACAATCACTCAACCCTTCATCTCCTTGAGAACACCCGGATCAACGTGTGTGTCCGAGTGAGGTGGGTGGGACCCCATGTCGAGCCGATGTATTAGGGCTTCCCACTGAGCAAATTTGTCTCAAGTAGATGCAGCAGCATCAATACCAGCAAACAAGATTGTAAGAGGATAGATAAGGGCATTAATGACAAAAATAAGAAGGTACCCAGATCATACCTCAAGGATGGGCGCCTCTCTCGAAGACGAGGGGCCCTAAAAATCTCTAGATGAAGAAGCAAATGGGGGCTCGATCCGGGACCTGCAGTGCGGGGGCTCATATCTAGGCACTTGAAAGAGGCCCGACCTTGGGAACCAATGTCCTAGGGCTAGGAGGCCCAGTGGGCTCCGCAGCCTCTACAACGGCGCCACCCTCTGCAATACCGCTTGCACCATTGGCCTCCGCCAAGTCCTGGCCATCAATGAAAAAAGGGCAGTATCTGGTCTTCTAGATGACTCAACGGCTGACCACCTAGTGACCTCGACATCCTCCACCTCTGGCTCAGTTACAAATGTCTCCTCTTTGCCTTCGTGATCTAGTACCACCTCGTCTTCAAAAATGGCAGAGGGAACGAAGGCACAGTCTTGGAGCGGTGAAGGGTCAAGGATCATGACCCCTTGCTTAGGGACTGCTGGGCAGGAGGACTCTTTAGTAGGCAGGCACGACTTCCCCACATATGCTGCTTCAATCCTCCCGACCTCAATCCTTCTGCTTTCTCTTCTTGTGGCAAAGGGGCATCTCAAAGATCTCTTCCTCATCTCCCTCCACCCTCGTCTCCCACTCAACCCTGGCAAGAATCTCTCTGGTGAGCCAGTTGTTGGTGCACTTCAATTCGGTAATGTAGTCAGTAACAAGCTTTGTCAAGTGGCATGTCGACAACTCCCCCTACTCTAGGACCTTGCTAGAGTAGGCACTGTTAATCTTGCCCCACTGCTTCGAAATACACCACCTTGGACCAGTTCCCAAATAAAAGTAGCGATCTTTCCATCTCTTCACCAAGCCAAGGTTCCCCCCGCTTATCTGGAATGCAAAGCGAGGGGTGAAGGAGATCTAATCTAGCTTATGATTGAAGCGGAAGATGGCTGACATGCGCCTAGTGTCCAAACAAAAACCGTTGATGTGACAAAAGATGCACAACGACACAAGGTATGGCACGACATTAGAGTGGAGGCAAGCCACAGGGATCTCCAAATCCCTCAAGATCCTACTCAGCTTGTTTGCAAAGGGAATGCAAAGGCCAGCCTTCAAGTGCTCCTCGTAAATGGTGATGAACCCCAAAGGAGGATCGCAAACCGTATTACCGACCATGAGAGCAATGTATGGGCTATCGCTAGGGATATTGTATTTCTTGTATAGGGACACTATATCCTGGCTGGTGAGAACGGAAGAAATCACGGTGACACCCCGAGATGCCATGAAAGTGGAAAGCAAGAGGAAGGTGAAATGGGGATGAGCGCTTCAAAAAACAGAAAAGTGCAGAAATGGCAGAGGGCTAGTACTTAAATAGCCGAATCCCTAAAATGGCATCATTGGGGGATACTAAAAGAGCGCACTCCATAATGGCCACAATATGTGCCCGCATCACAAGGCATCGTGGCACGTCAACTGCCCCGCATCAGTACTGATGGCTTGATGCTGCACCTCCCTACACAAACGGAAAATCCTTGATAGATTTGATAGGCGAGTCGACAGAACATCAACTGCAACCTCCATGTCGCTGAGGGATCTCCAACCATTCACGCCAACCGCACTCCCTTGATTTGCTGCGCCAAAGGTGAAATTCTAGGATGTTGTTTTTTTTTACACTCTTTGATTGAAGAGGAATGCAAGGTGAAGAGTCATAAGCTGTTTTCTCACGCCACTGTTGGCTCAAGGCTAAGTGATGTATTCATTGAAGCTTGATATACCGTATTCATCTTTGATGGATCTTTGATCGGGTGGGAACCCCCGAAGGTGTGGCCCGCAGTGCCGTAGTTTGCTAGCGTTGTAGTGAAGTGGAGTGCTGCCGCGTGATGATGATGATGATGCTAATTTTGGTTTAGGATCTGCATATGCTCTTGGATCTCGCACTGTGTCTTTCTGTCTCGATATGTTGCCGCCATCCCGTGCATTTGCTCTCCGACAGTGTGAGGTTCGCGCTCCTGTGCCTTGATGGTGCGGGACCGTGAAGATGCGGCCGGAAGCTAATCTTTGGGATGGGGCTCTTGCAGCTGCCGGTGTGATTTCCAGCACTTGGTTTTACCTTTATAAGGTTGGAGCCTTGGATTCATGGGCTCTTTTGAGATGTTCTTTGCTATGTTAGATAGCCGAAGTGCCTATGGCGTGCCTCTCTGTGTGTGAAGCTGTTCTTGTGTATCAGCTTTACTTGTTGTGTTTTGTTTATTTATGATCGAAATGTCATATTGTGTCGATTTTAGGTAAAATGCTGCCCTCCTAGAGGCCAATTTGTATGCTTTGATGTAATGTCCGCTCGGGGTATGCCCTAGCGGTTATGTTTTATCATCAAGTCATGAAACTTGGAGATAAACATATTTTTTGTATTTTTTTTTCTCCCATTAATCCAAAATTCTTACTTACCAAAAAAAAGGGCATGGCCTAATCCTTCTGATCATGAGGTTTCCAATCTCGCCACAAACATGCCCCATTACTTGCCCAACGTTGAGCTTAAAGACTCTCTGAGATGGGTTGGTAGCTCTAACGGTGCCTTTTCGTCCAAGTCTCATCTACCTCCTTTTTCACCCGCCGGCTTGGCTGAGCTGGACAAACTTGTCCAGGGCTCTTTCCATATTCCCGCCACGCCTTCACCCTTTGGCTGGCTATAAAGGCCGACTTAATACCTCCAACCGTGTTCACGGTATTCCCAACCTCTCCCTCACTTGTTCTCTCTGATTCGACGCCGAAAACCATGACCATCTTTTTTCTCTTGCCCATTCTCCTCCTCCGTGTGGACCTCTATCCAACGGATCTTTGGCATACACCGGCCTTACCCCATATGGTCCCATAATGTTAATTGGGCTGCACACATGTGGAAAGACAAGAACCTCGTCGGCCTCTCTAAGCTTCTCTCTTCTTGCCACTTGTTTATTATATTTGGAGAGAACGAATAACCGTATTTTTGAAAGTTCATCCCATCGATGCTTCCCGATCTGCTCCCAGTTTCAAATGTTGTTCGAGACAAGCAAGGCCTCCACTGGTCGGGCTGCACTAACTACTCACCGTTAGGCGATGGAACTTATAAAAATAAAAATAAAAAAATAAAAAATAACAAAAAAATTAAAAAAAAAAGGAGAGAGCGGGGGGAGATCATCTTTGCTGTTTTTGAGGATGTTGTCCCCTTTTGCCCTTGAGGGTTGAGCTGTTGGGGATTCCCGCACCGTGGTGGCCTTCGATGGTGCCTGTTGGGGCCGCTCCCTGCCGCTCCACCTTCGTTGTTGATCCTTCGTTCTTTGCCTCCCCGCCGCTTTGGCTTTTTCCCGCATTGGGAGTTTTGTTGTTCCCGCTCCCCCAAAAAAAAAAAATTATGGATTTTGGTTCTCGGTTTTTTGTTCAATGGGCTGTGGTTGTTGCTGATTTTTCAGGGCTTCTCTCGCCCCCTCTATTGCTAGTTCCTCCGATGGTTTATCCATTGTTGTTCTTGGCTGCTGCTGCGCTCGACTAATATGATACATTTTCTTCTGATGCCCGAGGCTGTGGCAATGCCTGATTTAGACTGATGATACTGATCCGGGCTCCCTGAAATTGTGATGTGGATCTCCCGGTGGGAATTGATGTGGGTTGAACTGATTTGTAGCATGGTGTTGTGGCTGCGGTATGCGGGATGGTGCACTGGTGTACTATGCCCCATTACGCCTCGGCCTTGGATCCGATTGGCCTTGATGAGAATGAGATGGTGGACTGATCGCTATTTCGGTTGTGGCTTTGCCCTGCATCTTTGAATCACAGTGGGATGCTCGGTCGGAGCTCAACTTTGATAATCGGTGGTGCCCATGTGGAATTCTTTGAGGTGATGGAGTTGTCATCACCTCCCCTTCCCGCCGGTCCAAATTGTTCTCTGGTATTATTTCGCCATCACCATTGCTAATGTGGCTGTTCTTTGAGATGGAGTATGTTGATGGTGGTTTTGTGTGCCGATCGTGGAAGGTGTCTTTGTCTTCCAGTGCATTATTACACATCTCAAGAAAATGGTCACTGGCGTTCTAGATGTTAGTCTTGGTGTTTGATCTCATTGCTATCCAGTGTGCGGCATCGTGCGATGATGCATTATGGGCCTCTCGAAAGGTGAGATGCTACGGCTGCCTTGATGTAAAGTCTATCTTTGATCGCGAACCTTTGAGGTTCTTGGATGCTGAGTTGGAGTTGCCATCTGATGTTCCGCCGGATGTAACCATTCGGATCGTCTTTGTGTCTTTGGCTGCTTTCCTATCTCTCCTGCACTAGTGGTGGGCAAAGTGCGGTATCTTATCTTCAGGGCTCAAATCTGGTCTTCGTTTTTGCTGCAATCGATTCAATCATCTAGTGCTTAAGGCTGCGTTCCTTCAAGTAATTGGCTGTAGCTTTTTAACCATGTTCTTTGGCTGGTAAATTCTCCCATGATGTGGAAATTCCATGCTGCCGCCTGATTTTGTTGCTTTCTGTTTGCTGTAGCAATCTGGCGTGACTTATTGGATGCCTTGATCCACTCCGGCCGTGCGTGATCTCTGAATCTGGAGCTGTCTATTTCGCACTTACGGTTTGCTTCTTGCTGAACTCGCTCCCTGTTGGATCTGCGGGTCTCGGTTGCTAATGGTATTTTTTTCTGTTCTTTGCATCATCTGAAGAAGGCCTTAAGGCGCTTGGAAAATGGCACTGGACATGCCGCGAAACGCTTGGAATGGGGTGCTGATGGCCTGGCGCTTATATTAGCGTCTTCGTTGCGGCTCCTTTTGGCTTGTCTTGAACTTTGTTAGGTTGGGCTTGTCAACGTTGTTTTGTGCTTGTTTTTGTGTTCAGTGGTGTATCATATTTAGTTCCCTCTCAGAATTCTTGGACATGTTCTCATATCTCTTGCTGGGGCATGCCTAGCGTTTATGTTTTATCTTCAAGTCAAATTACTTGGAGATAAAATACAGTTTCTGTAATTTTTTCTCCCTAGTAATCCGAAATTCTTACTTACCAAAAAAAAAAAAAAAAAAAAAGGGCGACATTTGAATGCTTCACCTACTCACATCAGGATATAAGGAAAAGGGCTCGGTAATTCTATTCACTAATTTCTTTTACAAAGTACAAAGACGGAAATGGCGATGGTACAGTTCAAAAAAAAAAAAAAGAAAACGAGAAAAATACATTGAATGATGATCCGACTACTAACACCTTGCTTTACTAGAACACACACCCAAAGGGCAAGAAAGCGATTATCCTTGAAAAGGAGGCTCGACCGAGTGGCCGATGTGCCCTTAATGATCAGTAAGGAGAGGCTCTTGTGCACCACCGCTCTCAAGGAGCCAAGCGGAAGATCGACCATCCCAAAAACAATGCCATCACCAAAAGGGTGAGCCACGGTGAAAGGAAAACGTTGCCTATCATAGCCGGGAGACGGGGTTGACTCCCGGCGGACGTGAAAAGGGGTAACCAAAGCAGTTCCTCATATGAAAAGAAGTAACTAAAGTAGATTCCCTGTGCATCTTAGGATGTCACCTTCAAACATCAAAGATGAGCTTCTCCCAATCTCGATTGATGGTAGCATAGGCCCCATGCTAGCTCCGAACCCTCACACCCTTGACCGGTGTAGATGAGTCGTGATGTGAGGCATAGGAGGCCCCTCCATTTATAGAGGGGGAAGGTTCAACAAGACATTAAATGTTGAAGATTTCCCACATCAATGTAATCCACGGGAAATCATCGGGTGCAGGGAATTGAGCCAAACCTGACTGGACAACGAATTGGCAGGCCACCTAGGGAAGGAACACCGAAGGATGACGACAAGTGGCGTTCCATCAATGAACATATCAGGAGTTAAAAAATTTAAATCTCCCAATATGGGAGGCGAGTGATGGGTACGGCCGTAAGTGAGCCGTCTAGAGACTAAGCCCAAAGATGATGGAAGGGCCTAAAAGGTTTCTCACTGGCCTAACATCACTCTCATTCGTTCAGGCACTGTAGCTTTCTCTCTCGCTGAACCCGATTTTCAAATCTCGCTTTGCTCGCCTTCAACCTTCTTGCCGGCGCCCATGGCGCCAGACGCTACCCCCCCTCTCGCCTCCCTGTCACTTCGCCTCTCCTCTCTCTCACGAACATCCTCATATCTTCTTGGTCCCCGGTTCTCCTTCCTTACCTCGACCGGCAACCCCATGGCCCCTGAAACCTTCGACCTCGGCCTCCTCTTCCCAACTCTCTTCTTCTGCTTCATCTGAACCCTCTTCCCCCATTCCTTCTGTCGTCATCTCTCGAAGCCCTCCGAGGGGTTGTTCCTTTTCTGGCTTTGTATCCCTCTCTGCATCCCACACCCACTCTTCCCTTCGCCCTGATTCAGCCGTTCCGGATGTCGGTTGGATTGGTCATCATCCGACGCCTTCCTCGTCTGTCCCGTGCGCCCCAGATAGGGCATTCGTTGCTTCGGTAAGGAAGGATGACCGTTTTGCCCAATCTCATTTGCTGGATTCCTCCCTTGATGATGGGTCTTCTAATGGAGGCCTGGAGTCGACGGATGGATGCTGTGGGATTGCGGACTGCTTAGGAAATTCTAGTTGCCCTGCCGGGCCTCATCCCAATTCAGCTGAACCTCCTTGTGGTTTCTGTTTCAAACTGCTCACCAGCCAAACCGACACCAGTTGCCTGAAGGAAACTGAACATAATCCTTGCCTTCTGGATTCTGTCCAGACCACATTTCCTGGTTCTAATCTAAGCCATCCTCCAGGGCTGCTTGCTGTGCCTTCCCAGTGTAATGGTGTCCCTGGGTCCAGTGAAGACTTTGATTCAGGCCATCCTATTAACAAGGGCTCCGGCACGCCTGGTGTCTCTTGGGCTTCGGTTGTCTTTTTTTTTTTTTGATAAGTAAGTGTGTATTTTGGATTCAGGGAGAAAATTTACAAAAATTATGTAGTAACTCAAGTTTTTGACTTGGAGTTAGAACATAAAATGTTAGGCATGCCCTTGCGACTAGTACATCATAGAATACCTCAAAAACCCTAAGAGTAACAATCTAACAGAAATAGAAAATGAACATAGTCATTATACATCACAGATTCAAAATCAGTTACTCCGAGACGACTTGGATCAACACATCCGATCGCCCCTTGAGAACATACAACAACAAACAATGCTGTTTTCATGTTAACAAGAAACAATCTTTGTTAACACCCTAAATGCAGTCCAAGTTTTCCACGCAGTAGTAGTATGCAACTGCAGCCTTCCATCATGGGGACCACCATGAGTTGTTTGAGTAGCACATTAAACAAATACCCGCACCAAATATGCGCCCGTTTGGTCGATGAGAATCAGCATCCGCCATCACCCGGCCAACCACTTCAACAGCTTCGCCGATCCCATAACAAAGAGAAATAGCATCCAGGGCATCACCAAAATCATAACAGATTCTGTATTCCATTCTCGGGCATCTAATGAAGCAGATTTTAAACAGAGAGCATATTATGGGCTCAGCAACCTGCCCAGCCCAAAAACAGCAGGATAAAAAATTGATGCGCTAACACAGGGAATCAACATTAAAATATAAGCAGACACAACCAACCAGCAATAAGTAATCCATTAGTAGCACGCCACCACACACTGGGGGATATAACCAAATAAGACAGGACAGAAATTCAAGCCCACCCGGCAAACCTAAGATGTTCATCAGAACAAGATCCGAACAAATCTCTGCCACAAGAGGGAGAGACAAAGAATACGGATGCACAAAGCAAAGAAACATCTGATTTCAGAAAGGTGTCAAACAAAGCTGCATCCAAAGACTAGGAGTACCAAATGCATCAACATGGGTTAAGCGTTGTTCATTCTTCAAAAAAGAAACCCAGCAACGTGACCTATATACAGACCAAAATACAGCCAGCTGGATCGCCGTTATATTTGTGGTCAAGCGGAAGGTACAATTGTGATTGAAGAGATACTTCTCAATCTGAGACAGCAAATTCAATCAACAATGATACAATCAAGGAGGTCGATGGCCAAGGTTCCAAAAAGCCACCAGCACTGTGCGCAGATACACAAACCACCCACACTGGCCAATCGCACTGTTCATCCTCACTAAAGGCATCGAAGTGCAGCAAACAAGCCCCTTCAAAGACAAGGAAATCCAGCGATCAACCTAACAGGAGGTAACCATCATCAATCAATTCTTCAGTTGTTGTTATTTAACAGCAAGTTCAGCAACAATTGCAGTCAACCAAAGGTTCCACCAGCATCAGACTCAGCAAGAGCAGCCGTGCTTATTCATCAGTAGCTGTCCTCCAACTTCTGTAGGAGATGGATCCCCGTTTGCATAGGCAGCTAATCCATACAGGGTCAGTTCACCCACGGCAAGAGGCTTTACAGAGCATCTACATAACACAAGCCCTCTCTAGCCTGACAGCAACCTCTCCATACATTCAGAAAAGGGTAATTACCTTCTACAACTAGACAACAGGACGACCCGACTTTTAATATCATCAAAAGCCGCCACAATACTAATTCATATAATAAAATTATGAGCATAAAAATTTTCTTTTCTTTACATCAAATCGAGATGCATTCTAAAGATTAGAAATTTCATAACTCCCAAAATGTCACGAAACAAACTACATTCAATAGCAAATGAAATAAAATTACAAGTTTCCTCAAACTAAATAAACAAAACTCTCAAAAGTCTGCTCAAACAGCATAAACATAGGACTCTACTGACTTCGTCCTCCATAAGTTTGTCTTCCGAAAATTTGCAAGCGTGAGCTTACAAAGCCCAACAGATACTCACATGCGTAAAACACAAGCATATAATCGAAATATAGATCATAATATAGCATAATAAAAAGAATCATCATATCATTTTTTCTTTAGTTCATGTTCTTTCATCTTGTCTTTATCAAAATCATTCGAATTCATATCATCTTTAGGGACCAGGACGGAGCGGACAACATCGAGGACGGGTTGTGTGCTACCCTACAACCTAAAGCCGTATCCCCTCATTATGCTCCCGGTGAGGTAATGCCTTTAACCCAACATACGAGGCCATAGTCCATAGTCCTTGTGCCACCAAAAGGTCCCCTCCCTGTGGGCCCGGGAGGCATCCTCTCGAGTGTCACTCCAATATCCTTCATCCATCTTTATACAGCAAGTTTAAATGGAAGCTCGGTTCTTGATTAGTGTGTTCTTTATCGGCCATATATCATAGTTCAAAAGTCGGAAGAGTTCCACTTGCTGTTCATAATTTATATATTTTCATATAGCCTTGTTCTTTACTTCATTCATTGAATGAAGACCATATCATCTTATCAAAAGCCGAAGTTCATCTTTCAAAGCAAATCCGAAGTTCTTAAAGAATCTTGTTTATTTCCAAGTGCTTTTAAACAGAAGTCAAGTCCTGAAACCAAGTTCTCACAAAGCCGAGTTCATTTCCTTTAGTCAAAGCCGAGTTCGCTTTTCCTTAGTCAAAGCTGGAGCTTGTTTTCTTTAATCAAAGCCGGAATGCGTTTTCCTTAGTCAAAGCCGGAGTTCGTTTTCTTTAATCAAAGCAGGAGTTCTTTTCTGAAATCAAAATCCGGAGTTCTTTATTCATAAAGGACAGAGTACATTTTTAATAAAGTCCGGAGTGCATTTCTTTTCAAAGGGGCGGAGTGCTTTTCCTTTCAAAGGGACGGAGTGCCTTTCTTTTAAAGATGAGGACTTGGACGGTCTCTAAAACTATGAGAGTGCTTTTGTCTTACGTAAATCTGGTGATTTGTCTTAAATAATTGGAGTTCGGGGCCGGAGTGGCTTTTCTTTAAATTCCTAGTTCAAAGAGACGGAGTGGATTTTCTTTTTAGAGAATCCGAGCTCAAGGGCCGGAGTGGATCTTCTTTTAAAATCCAGAGCTCAACGAACGGACTGGATTTCTTTAAAATCCGGAGCTCATAGGACGGAGGGAATTTCTAGTAAAATCCGGAGTGCTTTTCTCGTAAAATCCGAGGAGTGCTCAATCCGGAGTGCTTTTCCGTAAAAATCCGGGTGCTCAATCCGGAGTGCTTTCGTGTCGAAAATTCGGAGGATGAAAGGAACGAGTCCCTGTTCGACGGAGTACACTTCTTTTTCCTTAAAGGACGGAGTTCTTTTAATAACGCAAGGGCCGGAGTATTTTTTCACAAAGGACGGAGTACTAAATTCTTTAAGGGGCAGTACTTTTTCACAAAGGGATTTGAGCACTAAATTCTTTAAGGGCCAGTGCATTTTCACAGAGCGCCTAATTCATTAAAAGCCGGAGTGCATTTTCACAATGTGACGGAGTGCTTAGTTCATTAAAGGCCGAGTGCATTTTCGTTTCTTGTAAAGGACGCCTTGAAGTTCATTTATCTTGCATTTCAAAGATTGAATTTGATGAGAATATAGACAGAATATATCAAAATCATGCATAACAATTTCATTTAAACATGCATCTTAGTGTGAGCAAAGAAAAGCATTCTTATACGTAATTTCATATAATTTCATAGCAACATAAATAAGATATGCGTTTTGAAATAGAGGTGAGTATCTTGCCTGAATTCTTTTATACTTTGCCTAAGCTTTCGCCTCCTTCTTTACTAAGACTTTCTAGTGGTGCATTTTTGTTAGGTTTTGTCCCTATTTATAGCCCGTGAGAAGGTGGCCATTATTTATTGTTTTTCCGATTTTCCAACGTTGCCTTAATTCATTCCTTCATTTCCCATATAAATTTGCTTCCCAATACGTATCGGGAATTGCAGACATTAAATGCCGCTCCTTCCCCAAATTTCTGCAAAATCTGTGGACTTGACTTCTTTCACCAAGTCCGGACTGTCATTTTACTTCAGTAAACCGGAGTGATTCGGACACGTTTTCTTCGGAAATCCGGAGTGTCTCCGCGACGTTTTTACTCCGGATATCCGAGTGATTTCATTTACTAAAGGAAATCCGACTTCATTTGCCCAACGAAACCGGACTTCTTTTTATTTTGGGAATCCGACTGCATTAAGGAAATCCGACAACAATTTCCTTAATGCAGAAATTGACTTCTTTACCTTTGGATTTCGGTCAACGGGCGTTGACCGACCAAATGATTAAAATTTCCTTTTTTCAAATTTTTGGTCATAACCTCCCCACTTATAAGAATTTCTTCCTCAAATTTTAAATAAAGTCACTAACCTCGAGAAAATAAATATGGGTATTTACTCCGAATCTCCTCCTCTCGTTCCCAAGTTGCCTCTTCCGGTGTGTGATTCTTCCGCAGCATCTTTATTAGAGCGATTGTTTTGGTGCGTAATCTCTCTCCCTTACGATCCAAGATCTCCACTGGTTCTTCTACATAGGATAAGTCCTTGTCGACCACAGAGGTTCATACTCAATTACATGAGTAGGATCATGGACATACTTTCAAGCATAGACACATGAAACACATCATGTACTTCAGCCAAGTTGGGGAGGCAAAAATGCAGGTCTGTAAGCCACTTCTCCAATCTTTTCCACTTTCAAAGGCCCAATAAAACGAGGCTTCGTTTCCTTTTACTCCGAACCAGACTTTCCCTTGGCCGGTGATATTTTCAAACACAAAATCGCCCTTTTCAAACTTCAATGCCGATCTTCTCCTGTGCCATAGCTCTTTGTCTTGCTCTCCGAGCTACTCAGATTTTCATGTAGTGTCTTTATCTTTTCTGCCGACTCCTTGATAATCTCTCGGACCCAAAATTCTTCTATCTCCGTATTCCTCCCAATGAATTGGTGATCTACATTTTCTTCCATACAATGCCTCAAAAGGAGCCATGCCAATGCTAGCCTGATAGCTATTATTATAAGCGACCTGCAAGAGCCAATGAATCATCCTGTGTCCTTTTCATCTCCAAGACCGAGGCCCTCAACATATCCTCGAGAATCTGATAGTCCGTCCGACCGCCGTCGGTTTGGATGAAAAGCAAAGTACTAAATTTTAATTCGGTACGATTCTCGATGTAGACTTTTCCCGAATCGTGAAACAAGCGAAGAGTGTCTCTATCGATACAATAGAGACAGGACACACCATGAAGTCTCGACAATCTCGTTCACGTCTAACCGGGCCAATTTGTCAAGAGGGTAAGTCATCCGGTGCCAGAAAGTGGGCTGACTTTGTTAGTCGATCGACAATCTCCCAAATAGCATCATGTTTCTTTGGCGTCAATGGTAAACCAAATCACAAATCCATGGCTATATCCTCCCATTTCCACTGTGCGGCATTGGTTGTAATAACCAGACGGCAGTTTTCTTTCAGCCTTTACTTGTTGACATATAAGGCACTTTTCCACGTCGTCTGCGACATCCCTTTTCATATTTCTCCACCAAAATGTTTTCTTCAAATCCCGATGCATCTTATTGGCTCTGGTGGATAGTATAATGGGATCGATGGGCTTCCTTAAGAATTTTCTCCTTTAAGTCTTAATTATCCGGCACACATAACCGATTTCTAAATCTTAAAGCTCCATCCGGCGTAATTTGAAAATCACCTCGAGATTCTTTATCCAGCTCACCCATGATCTTTACCAGAAAAGAATCCTTCGTTTGACTCCATTTCACCTCATTAATCAATTCTGGCTGAACATGTAGATGCGCCAAAGTCATCCGCTTCTCATGTACATAGCGTTGGACATCATAGTTCATGAGACAATCTAGCATCTCCATCTGCTTAACTTGCATTCTAGCTAGCATCCCAGGCTGCCTACTTAACGCGTCGGCAACCACGTTGGCCTTCCCTGGCTCATAACGGATTTCGCAGTCATAATCTTTCAGGAATTCAATCCATCACCTCTGCCTCATGTTTAGCTCCTTTTGGGAGAACAAATATTTTAGACTCTTGTGATCGGAGTAGACCAAGAATCTTTCACCATATAAGTAATGCCTCCAGATTTTTAAAGCAAACACCACTCCTAAGCGCCCTAGATGCATTGAGTTGGGTAATTCCTTTCATGGTCCTTCAACCTGTCGCGAACCATAAGCAATTACCCTACCGTTTTGCATTAGAACACAGCCCAATCCAGTCTTGAAGCATCGCATGATAAACAATCGATCCTTCCGACCCGTTTGGAATGGTCGACCCACAGAGAAGTTAACTGTCTTTAAGCGCCCTGAACTTGGCATCCTTTTTAGTTAATTGAGTGAGTGGCATGGCGATTCGAGAAAAGTTCTCCACAAACCGCCTATAGTAACCAGCCAGGCCTAAGAAACTCTCACCTCGATCCACAGAGTTGGCAGTTCCACTTTACAACTGCTTCCACCTTCATAGGGTCGTGGAGATTCCTTCCTTGGATATGATGTGTCCAAGGAATCCTACCTCTTCCAACCAAAATTCGACTTTTTCAACTTAGCGAACAACCGATGCTTCCTAAGAATCCAAGTGTAGTGCGTAAATGTTCCTCGTGTTCCTCGGAGCTTTCGAGTACACCAGGATATCATCAATAAAACACGATCACGAACTTGTCCGGTATGGTTGGAAAATTCGATTCATCGTATCCATAAAAACAGCGGAGCATTAGTCAACCAAAAGGCATTACTACAAATTCATAGTGCCCATACCTGGTTCAAACGCCAGTCTTAGCTATATCCTCCTTGCTGATCCGAAGTTGATGATATCCGGATCTAAGATCAATTTTTGAAAATATGCAAGCTCCTTGTAATCGATCAAGGAGATCATCAATCCTTCGTGAGGATATTTGTTTTTATGGTGATTTTATTTAATTCATGATAACCCACACATAATCTCATGGTCCCTCTTTCTTTGACAAAAAGAGCAGTGCTCCCCATGGTGACACTTGGCTGGATAAAACCCTTATCTAGCAACTCCCGTAGTTGTTGTTTCAACTCTTTGAGTTCAGCCATGCCATTCGATAGGGTGGTTTGGATATCGGTGCCGAACACAGTATCAATTCCACACCAAAATCTATGTCTCGTTTGGGTGGCAATCCAGGTAATTCATCAATGAATCGTCTTCAAATTCCCGCACCATCGGAATCTCTCTAGCGAGAGATTCTTGACTTCGATGGATACACTAGCAAAGGCTAGATAGGCTTGGCATCCATCACTTATCAAATGCACCGCATGAAGAGCCGGAAATAAAGCGGGATGCTTCCTTTGGCCAACACCCCCGAATGTGGAAAGGCTTGTTTCAAATATGGTGAATTCTACTCTTTTCCTGAAACAATCAATCTTGGCGTGATATCCTGCTAACTACCCATCCCCAAGATCGCATCAAAGTCTTTCATTTCGATGACAACCAAGCTAACGAGCATCAGTATTCATTTACTTTTATAGGGCATTGAGAAAATGCTATATTTAATAATACGGACGAATTTTGGTGAGGTAACCATTAATGGGTACTCTCGAACTTTAGGTGGGGGTCGTAAGATACTTGAAAATTAGCGGGAAACGAAAGAATGAGTGGATCCAGAATCAAAGAGTACGTGACAAGAGATGCCAGAGATAGAAAGTGTACCTTCTACCACTTCCGTAGACCTGCTCAGCCTCCTTTGCGAAATAGCAAATACTTTGGGTGGGA
The DNA here is from genome assembly GCA_033239525.1 of Nepenthes gracilis. Classification (NCBI taxonomy): domain Eukaryota; kingdom Viridiplantae; phylum Streptophyta; class Magnoliopsida; order Caryophyllales; family Nepenthaceae; genus Nepenthes; species Nepenthes gracilis. The sequence continues at coordinate 11,219,681 of BSYO01000005.1, read as the reverse complement.
TAGGAGACTTGACTCCTGGGGCTTGTTTAGCAATCGGACAATCTGCGATCATGTGTCCCTGCCTGATTATAACAAACTCCCACTTCTTGTAGCAAGGCCTCCCTCCATGTAATTTCTGCAATGATCACATACATCACTAGCCATAGATCGAGAATTTCTGCACCGATCGGCTCTGTTCCCACGAACATTGATGGTCTCGCCTTCTTAAAAGGCCCTTCACTAGCGCGGCCTTGGACACTTGATGAAAGTCCTTTGTATGCAGGCATTGCTGCCTTCTCAATTCTTTCTCACAAATAAATAACTTTTGCAAGCACCTCTCCATAAGTTGTCAACGTCGAGTGGAAAGGTGTCTCTGATATCATCTCGTAATCCCCCGAAAGAACCGTCGACCTTCCTTTCTTCATCTTCTACCATGAAAGAGGCATACGAGATAATTGATGTAATTTCGAATCATACTCGCCATCGAGCGATTTCCACCTAGGCGAAGGAATTCATCTTCCATCTCCGCCTTGCAAGATTTGCGGAAAGTATTTCTCCGGGAAAGCTGCTTCAAACATCTCCCAACTAATCTCGATCGGCATATTAAAAACCCTTTTCGCATTTCCCACCCGGTGGTGTGCTTCTCCCAAGACATATGGAGTGGCATAAAGCACCATGTCCCCGCCGGCATTTAATTACAACAAATGTCTTCTTGATCGCTGAATCCATGTTTCACCTTCAATGGATCGGGTTCCCCTAGAAATTCAGGGATCCGTTCATTGGTAAACCCGATCGAGATGACCTTTCTGATGGACATGAACAGGTGGTCACCGGAATTGTGGTGTGGTGAGTCAAAGCTTCTATGACTTGGCCATTAAATCGATGGGTTCGCGTATCTTGCCTCACACGATCGGAAGTGTTGTTGCTGAACATTTCTCCTTTTTCTGTTAGACATGGCTGCGGAAACGTCTGAAAAGAACAATTTCGTTAGTCAATTATTCCAAAGGTAACTATTGTAATGGTTATTGTCCCAAAGTGTAAGAACCACACTCTTCTAAACTTATCCTAAGTTTCCGCATTGATTCAACTTATCCTATAGCATCTCAGTTTTCTCTCTGATACCAACTGTGACGACCCGACTTTTAATATCATCAAAAGTCGCCGTCAATACTAATTCATATAATAAAATTATGAGCATAAAAATTTTTCTTTTCTTTACATCAAATCTGAGATGCATTCTAAAGATTAGAAATTTCATAACTCCCAAAATGTCACGGAAACAAACTACATTTAATAGCAGCGGAAATAAAATTACAAGTTTCCTCAAACTAAATAAACAAAACTCCCAAAAGTCTGCTCCAGCCAGCATAAACATAGTACTCTACTCGACTTAGTCCTCCATAAGTTTGTCATCTGAAAATTTGCAAGAGTGAGCTTACAAAGCCCAACAGGATACTCACATGCAGAAAACACAAGCATATAATCGAAATATAGATCATAATATAGCATAATAAAAAGAATCATCATATCATTTTTTTTTCTTTAGTTCATGTTCTTTCATCTTGTCTTTATCAAAATCATTCGAATTCATATCATCTTTTAGGGACCGGACGGGAGCGGACAACATCGAGGACGGGTTGTGTGCTGCCCACAACCTAAAGCCGTATCCCTCATTATGCTCCCCTGGGCGGGAGGTAATGCCTTTAACCCGACATACGAGGCCATAGTCCATAGTCCTTGTGCCACCAAAAGGTCCCCTCCCGTGGCCCAGGAGGCATCCTCGAGAATCACTCCAATATCCTTCATCCATCTTTAACAGCAAGTTTAAATGGAAGCTCGGTTCTTGATTCGTGTTCTTTATTGGCCATATATCATAGTTCAAAAGTCGAAAGAGTTCCACTTGCTGTCCATAATTTATATATTTTCATATAACCTTGTTCTTTACTTCATTCATTGAATGAAGACCATATCATCTTATCAAAAGCCGAAGTTCATCTTTCAAAGCAAATCCGAAGTTCTTAAAGAATCTTGTTTATTTCCGAAGTGCTTTTTAAACAGAAGTCAAGTCCTCAAACCGGGTTCTCTGGCTTGGAGTTCATTTCCTTTAGTCAAAGCCGGAGTTCGTTTTCCTTAGTCAAAGCCGGAGCTCGTTTTCTTTAATCAAAGCCGGAATGCGTTTTCCTTAGTCAAAGCCGGAGCTCGTTTTCTTTAATCAAAGCCGAATGCGTTTTCCTTAGTCAAAGCCGGAGTTCGTTTTCTTTAATCAAAGCAGGAGTTCTTTTAAAATCAAAATGGAGTTCTTTATTCATAAAGAATGATACATTTTTAATAAAGTCCGAGTGCATTTCTTTTCAAAGGGGCGGAGTGCTTTTCCTTTCAAAGGGACGGAGGCCTTTCTTTTTAAGGACAGAGGACTTGGACGGTCTCTAAACGCACGGAGTGCTTTGCCAGCAGTAACTGGAGGTGATTTGTCTTAAATAATTCGGAGTTCGGGGCCGGAGTGGCTTTTCTTTTAAATTCCGGAGTTCAAAGAGACGGAGTGGATTTTCTTTTAGAGAATCCGGAGTCGAGGGCGGGAGTGGATCTTCTTTTAAAATCCGAGCTCAAGGCAGGTGGGATTTCTTTAAAATCCGGAGCTCATAGGACGGAGTAGATTTTACGTAAAATCCGGTGCTCAATCCGAGTGCTTTTCTGTAAAAATCGGAGTGCTCAATCCGAGTGCTTTTACTCGTAAAAATCCGGAGTGCTCAATCCGGAGTGCTTTACGTACAAAATCCGGAGTGATGAAAGGAACGGAGTACCTCATTGACGGAGTACACTTCTTTTAAAGTGCTTAAAGGGACGGAGTTCTTTTAATAACGCAAGGGCCGGAGTATTTTTCAAATGGGCGGAGCACTAAATTCTTTAAGGGCCCAGTACTTTTTCACAAATGGGCCTGAGCACTAAATTCTTTAAGGGCCAGAGTGCATTTTCACAGAGCGCCTAATTCATTAAAAGCCGGAGTGCATTTTCACAGCGGACGGAGTGCTTAGTTCATTAAAGGCCGGAGTGCATTTTCGTTTTCTGTAAGGACGCCGAAGTTCATTTATCTTGCATTTCAAAGATTGAATTTGACAGAATATAGACAGAATATATCAAAATCATGCATAACAGAATTTCATTTAAACATGCATCTTAGTGTGAGCAGTAAAAGCATTCTTATACAGAATTTCATATAATTTCATAGCAACATAAATAAGATATGCGTTTTTGAAATAGAGGTGAGTATCTTGCATGAATTCTTTTATACTTTGCCTAAGCTTTCGGCTTCCTTCTTTACTAAGACTTTCTAGTTGTGCATTTTTGTTAGGTTTTGTCCCTATTTATAGCCCGTGAGAAGGTGGCCATCATTTTATTATTTTCCCTATTTTCCAACGTTGCCTTAATTCATTTCTTCATTTCCCATATAAATTTGCTTCCCAGCATCGTGATCAGAATTGCAGACATTAAATGCCGCTCCTTCCCAAAATTCTGCTGAATCACATAGGACTTCATTCACCAAGTCCGGATGTCATTTTACGGAAATCCGGAGTGATTCGACGCGTTTTCGTCGGGAAATCCGAGTGTCTCCGCACGCGTTTTACTCGAGAAATCCGGAGTGATTTCATTTACTAAAAATCCGGACTTCATTTGCCCAACGAAATCCGGACTTCTTTTTATTTTGGGAATCCGGACTGCATTAAGGAAATCCGGACACAAATACCCTGGCCGATCCACCAAACGAGGGGATCATGGTTGACGAGACCGGGTTTTCTTGGGTGCATAATTACGCCGCTTGGCCATTCGTTGCCACCCATTGATAGCCTGCCTAGCAAATAGTTCATCCTCCTTCCTTTGGTCACGAGACTCCAACTGGAATGCAGCCGCGAAGGCACGGGACACTGCAGAGGAGTCCAAAGCACCATAATCAGGGTACAGTGGACAATGCACAGGCAGAATCATGCCGATTCATTGGGGGCAATGATTCATCGAGTCCACAGTCGAGCAAACTGGATGGTTAACCTCCAAAGGCTCACAATTTGGAGTAATATGTCCAGCTGGTCGATCAATCAAACAATGTTTCCGGACAATCCGAGAGATAGACTCAGGAGTAATATCGGGATCAATCACAGCGGACGGACCACGAGCGCACAGAGCAGTTGAAGAGATAGGGGGCATCTTAGATGCAGAGGCTGCCACCATAGGGAGAGCGACATCAGCAAAGAGGGGTTCACAAGAAGGCTTCACGACAAAATCCACTTTAGGGATCACAGCAGGGGCTTGCAAAGGCCACAGGATCGCAAAAGTGGCTTTAGAAAGAAACCTCAACCTCCTTAACAGGAAACAGCCCCGGACACATAATCGGCTACACCGTATCCACATAATTATCATTTGGGATGCCCGGGGGCATCGCCAAGGCCAACAAAGATGGGGGCCAACATCCAAATCAGATTCGGGCAAACTACACCCAACTACACAGCGCAGTCCAACATCAACGGAGGTGAACCATCCTCACATCCCTCAGCCCTTCCAGACACATCCAACAGGAGAGAACGACTCACACCCTCGGAGAATAGTCGGAAGGCGGCTGATTGCACAAAGACCCGCTTTCCTCCTCCATTAACATTGAAACCTTGATGGCATGCACCTCCTCCTTCGAGTCAGCCGTGACACAAACAGTGCCAGAACTAGGCCCTGAAGACGGGCTAGAAACGTGCCTCCTCCTCAAGTCACTCACAGGCAGGACAGAACCATCCACAACGCTGCCAGATTTCAGAGGTAGAGAAGAAGAAATCTGTTGGGGCTTTGAATCCTCAACCACCGACACAGAGCAGCTCTGTTTGAAGTTACTGATTCTCAAGCACCCATTAGGCTTCCAATGATAAATGATCTCCACCTCCGCTGTCAATTGAGACACCTCGGCACCATCTGATATCCTAATTTTATCAGGGAGAATGACATCCCTACCCACCTCCACACAAATTCGTGCAGCATTCAAATACTCCATTCTAGCTGTCTGAGAATCAAGACAAAGGGGACGCCCCACTTGGCTTGCAATCCAACACAAACCAAGTGGGGTCCAAAATTCAAATGGAACATGAAGAAGGCTTATCCAGACAGGAACGGACTTAAGTGATTCCTGATCCAGAATCAAGCCAGGGGTCCATCTCTTAAGAAATAAGGGATTATTCCGGAAAAACCAAGGCCCGTGCTCCAACCAAGCTGACAGATGATCGTCAGAATCAAAATTGAAGAAGAAGAAGCCCTTACCGTTGGTAGCAACATGGTTAATCCCACATTTTGCCCAAATACTTTGAGCAATGGATCGAACCGCCAGGAAGTGTAATGGCTTTTCGACGAAGAAACCGACCAGAGTGTGCCCCGAACTCCCGCCGTCTTTGAATGACATCCTCCGAGGAGGAAAGAGGGGGTCAAAACCCTCGGTTGAGAGGAGGAAGTATTTTAGAGGTTCAAAGGAGCGCAAACTCCTACTCAGGAAGAACGCGACCGAGAAGAAATTTTTGACAACTTGCCATCTTCGGTCTTACTCAAGTGCTAGCCGACCAAGAAGGAGGAACAGAAACACCGTTCACAAGGTCTTTTCGGAAACCCTTGGACTCCGTGGAAGACAAAATAGGAGCATCGGGTGCCGGTGATAGGGATACGACCGACCGCCTCAGCTTCGGGAAATCATTCACGTCCAGTCGCTGCGTTTGCGGAGAGGAAGACCAAAGAGAGGGAAGAACATGGGAGCCGAGGTCCAAGAGCGGGCCAGGGAGAACCCCCAAAGGACCGGCCATGGCCGGCGACGAGCAGAGCACGGGCACCAGACGTTGCACGAATTCAAAATTCTAGAGAGAAGAGAGAGAATCTCTCTCTAGACTCCAACCGGTTAAGATTCTCAACGCCTTGAAGTTGGATTAGCCAATTAAAACAAACAAACAAATGGAGTAGCGCTGCTTGTGTAGCAGTTTTCCATCGAGACACCGGCCCAGTAGAGGCGGCTCGGCTCTCAAAGAATAACAACAAAAAGGTGACTCACCTCAACAAAATCTCTTTCGTAAAGCAGAAGGGCAACCGCCCTCATTATTCAATCCAAAAAGCATGCCAATATATAGCATGCAACAGCATGAAATCTGGATTAAAGCAAAAAGTCAAAATCGAGTCCCAGAGCCAAACCCAAACAAAAGTACCCCAACAAAGATGATCCTAAGAGCGATGCTCCCTGGATTTCCAGAGGCGATTTTTTCTTTTTCCTTGTCTTAGAAATCTTCCAATCAGATTCAATACCATGCAATTCATCTACCAAAGGGGACTTAGAGGAATATTTCAACGAAATCCTCTTGATAGAGGTAGGGGTAAGCAAATATTCATCCAAATCAAATGGTGATGATGGTCGTCCGGACTCATCCAAACATCCGAGGCCTCCAAAGGGCACTCTTGGTACCCATTGTCACAGTGAGTTTGAAGGAACAACCAAATCCAATTGGGAGGAGAGAAAACTGTATACGATAGAAACCTCCTAACGAAGGGAATGGAGCATCGGTAGTGCCACCGACACCAATAGGCACGGACATCGACCGAGACCTAGGAAGAACCATCCAAGCAATTTGGATCATCCTTTTACTCCATTGCCGAGGAAACACAGAGAGGGGGCCAGGTACAGGTGCAGGCGGAAGACTTCATGGGAGTCAGGGGATGCAGGACAATGTTTGAGGGAACTAATTTTGGGAAATCGGGATACCGGGGGTCGGCATCACCACCATGGTGGGGCTACGCCCACAACAATTTACCTTGATAGATTGTTTGGAAGGAGTGCCGCGAACTCAAGAGAGGCAATGGCCAGCAATGTCACCAGAAAGATCAATTGGTGGCTCGAATGAGGGCCACCACATCCTCATTAAGAGGATTGGAGGAACCAGAACGAGCAGTTGCATCACTTGTTTCAGGATGCCTAACACTATCATTTTGATTACTGAAGCTCTCGCTTCTCTCTACATTTTCAAATTTCATTTCTTGATTTTGAAATTTGAAAGCGTCTCGGGCGCTCCTCCTCGGGCCGGGCGGCGCGGAGCCGCCTCGCTCGGTCTCTGGTTACTCGCCCGGTTGCTTCCGTCTTCCACCTTTGCTTGCTTCTTTCCCGGACTTGGTCCGGGGCTTTGTTGGCGCCCTCTGGGCCTTTCCCGAGGATGTGAGCGTGGTCCGAAGCCCCTTCCTCTGCCCGATTAGATCGATTTCTTCTTCCTTCTTCTTTCACGGGCGGTCTTGCCGGCTCTGATGTTCCACTACCCATGGGTTCACTCCGGTTGGATGGGTTGGGGGACCCCGTGCCGATCTGGATTGGCTCTATTAGGCGGGTGTACTGTAGAGCTGGCTGATAATATGGTTTGTTGCTTTTGTCCTTTCCGTTGTAATCGCTCTTTACTGCTCGTTGGTTTTGACGTTGACGAACGACTGAGCCCGGCTTCTGATGGCTCTCTGCCGGTACGTTCCTTTCGGTGTGATGGGTTGGGGGGAGCCTGTCTTTTATCTGGTCTAGAGTGCCGAAGAAGTGGGAGTAGCCATGTTCGGTCGATGAAAGTCCTTCTGATGCGGTGTGTTGTTTGCAGCTGTCATAGTTGCTATTGTGAGGTGATTACCTCTATTTTCGCTGTTTGCTGATTTGCTTGGCTGAAGATGGAGTCCTGGACTCGTCTGCTGGTCCTGGCGCAATCATCTGATTTATTTTGGAGTAGTCTAAGCCATTTCTTACAGTAAGGTATGGTTTGGATAGAAGATTTTTGGTTGGATTGTTGGTTGCTTGGCTACTTGGTCCGACCTCTGATTCTGGTAAGACTGCTCTACCCGGGCTGTGTTTCCTGCTGAGAGTGAGATTGTGATCGCTAAAGTTGAGGGCTTTGAATCCTCTGATTTATGGTTTGCTGCAATGTTCTGTAATTGCCTCCTCTGGCTTTCTATTGATTCGATTGCTGCGACCAGGATGGGTTTGTTGGTACTGCTAACAGATGTTAGAGTAGATTATTTGTATTGTACGAATGCCAGCATTTTTATCTTTTCGTTGTATCTGAGTGCTCGGGGCATTTTTATCACTTAGTCGGAAAAACACTAGGTGATAAACCATTACTTGTAAATCTTTTTCTCCCACTAATCCAGATCACTTACTTACCAAAAAAAAAAAAAAAAGACCAGGATGGGTTTGAGGGACTTTGGATTAATCTACTGTCCCGATTTTTTTTTGCATTTTTTGTTTGCTAATTCTGCGGGTGATGGTGCTGACCATGCCCTGTGATAGCTGTAGCTGTTCTGAAGTTTGAAGTTGTCTCTGCTGCCGGCAATTGGTCGCTAAAGCCTGCTTCCTAGTGGCTGAAAATGACCTTCTGTGTTGGTGGAGGCCCTTCTGCATGATGCCTTTTGTGTAGCAGTCCCTTGGAATGCTGTTGTCTGGTAAATGCTGCTGCAACTACTGGCTGCTTGTTGGAAGTGCATGTGGCTTTGTTGTGATTTTTATTAGCTGGCCTGTCCTTGGTGATGATCTGCTGTCATTGCCCTGTGCAATTTTTGTTCCTTCCTCTAACCGAAAAAGCTGGCTATTGCTGATTTGGTGGCGCACATTCCCATCCGGGAATGAAGCTGTTTGGTTGTGATGAAGAGTGCTGTAAAATGCTGAAATGCTGAATTGTGGGCTGTCCGACTGTCCTTAACTGGATGGTGGGCTGTGGATGTTGAGTGGTGTTGGTTAGCAGATGGTTGCTGACAACATCAAGCTCCCTTGCTGAAGGTTTTCTGTAGACTGTGGGTCCCAAGGATGTTCGAAAGTTGGTGTGTAAGGCTGATGGGCCTGCTGTTGTAGGTTTTTGAACTTTTCTTCCTACTGCTGAGGCTCTTCAGCAGCTGGAAGTCTCGGGTTTCAGGGGGTTGGACTGCGGCGTCTTCCCCCTGGATTGTGATGTAATATTTTTCAATTCTATAGCTTTTGTAGATCGTGGGCCTCCTAGAGGCTTGGTTTGTACCCTTGGATGTACTTTTGCTCGGGGTATGCCCCAGCGGGTTATGTTTTATTCCCAAGTCAAAATACTTGGCGATAAAACATCGATTTTGTAATTTTTTTCTCCCATTAATCCAAAATACTTGCTTACCAAAAAAAAAAAACTATCATTTTGATTACAATCGACAGGGACAGTATCTAAAAGTTGAGAAGTACCAGAGTGATTGTTGGCAGTCTTGGACAGACATTTAGCTTCCATATGACCAATCTGATGGCAACGAACACAACGAGTGGGCTTCCAGCTATATGCCACCTTCACCATAGTAATTGCTTCAGATGCGGGACAAGGTTGAACAGCAATGGAACTGGGAAATGGCCCATCCACACCAACATCCACACAAATCTTTGCAAAGGAAAGGTTCTCCATACGCCTGATCCAGGGATCAATCATGTGAGGGGTCCCAGTGCACCGGCCCCATCCAGCAAAGGCCAGCGGTGGTCCACAATTCGGCGGTATATTTGACATCTTGATCCAAATTGGGAAGCGCTTGTGCTCCTCTCTTGTCAATTCCATTCCCCAATGACCGGTAAAAAAAAAGCTTAGGAAGATAGCCTTACGACGTCCAAGGTCCGGTGCTCAAGCATTTCAACAACATCTCTTCGGATGGGAAACGAAAAGAAGAAAACCTCCTTCGTTGCCAGCCAATTTGCTTTAGTCCAACGGGCCCATAATTTCATGGCTCTGTCTTGACAGCCATGAAATGGGAGGGGTGTTAAGAAAGTAGCCCACCGAGGTGTGGCCCCAAAAGATATTACCTTGCTCAACGACTTGGTGGGGAGACAGAAAGCACCGTCGGAGGACATAGCGTCGGGAGAGAGAAGAACTTCAATCGAGGCACCGCCCGAGCCATCCTTCTTGACGGCATCGCCCAAGAGTGGGAATGAACAATGCCATTGCGGGTTTGTCAACAAATGAGCTTCGGGTCGCAAGGGTTTTTGAGGAATAAGGGAATTTTGAATCCGAAACCGAGGCAGAGTCGAGATGGGATTCTCCACCGACGGACAATGTTCGATGGGGAGGTAGGAGGGGGATGGATGGGGAGGCGGGCGGAGGTGGAGCAGGAGTCGGCCATGGCCGACGACGAGCGCCGTCGAAGACGGGAGGGGCGTTAGGTTCAAATTTCAAATTTTGAAATTCGAAAGTTAGAGAGAAGGAGGGGTTCAGTTCAGGATCACTTTTTTTTTTTTTTTTTGGTAAGTAAGTTTAATGAATTAAATGAAAAAAAAATTTACAAAATCGATGTTCTAACTCTAAGTGTTTTGCCAACATAGACTTAGAACAACGAGCTAGGGCATACCCCAGACATGGCTTGAAATTTTATTCAAGCCATATGCCAAGACATAGCGGGCAGCAGCACTGAGTCTATTCCTAGGACCCCGGGATTGATCAAAACAGGCCCAGCAATTTTATCACTCAGCCATAGGAAGAATCAACCGGATACGCATCAAATCACTTCCTCCACCAGTAGATTCAGAACAATTCCAGCAATAAAGGATCATCCAAAAATTAGGATGTAATTCATATGAAAGAACCAGCAGCTCCACGAAAAAACGCAATCAACATCAATCAGAGAACCGGTCCCTCACAAGACTGGAGGTAGATGAGGATTCTGGATGGTAGATCAAAGATAGCTGCAGAGTCCACAACCTCATCAGAACCTGCTATTGGATCTCTTGAGCCTCATAGCCAACCCCAGCACCAAATCGGAGGAGCAAATACAGCTAAACAACCCTCCCGGCTACCACCAACAGCGGGACAAAATAACTGTTCCTAACAAAGACTCAAGAAGGATCCAAGAACCTTTCCAGATATCCCATCCCACCATCAGCATCCATAAGGTGGTTACATATGGGAGCAGAGGCGGTTCAGCATCACCACGGCAACGGGACAACCATTCCAAGTACGAGAAGAATTCCACATTTCGTCCAAAAAAGAACAAAGAAGAACAGAACAACCACCTGCAATATCGAATTGCAACGGTTTCAAAGATCAACTCAAAACCATAAGGCTAGATGCCCATACAAAAGGAACAGCCGATGGTAATGGAGGCCACAAATCCAACCTCAATCACACAAAACTTTCTTTCACAAAGAAGGACTAACACGGAGTAAGCAAGTCAAGCTCTAATCCCAGAGGCCGATCATCGCTTCCCCACCCGACAGTCTCGGCCACAAATCAAACCCACATCTCATCGGCCAGGACCATCGGATGCCAAATTAACCCAACCTTCGGCTGTTGAACTTCGAAGTAATTGGAGCCCCAATGCAGTGAACTTGAACTTCAGCATGGCTTACCTAAACAGATCAATTCACCCATGGCAAGCAAGATCTAGGCTAGAAGCCCTTGAGGCAGAACCCATCAACATCCGGACATCGATCGGGGCGAGATGTTGCACAAGACAAAGCAACGGCGGGACCAGGTTTCAACATCTTTCTCGGAGGCGGATGAAGATCCCGAATAAGCACCAAAAAGTCTTATACATTTTATTCGAGCCACATGCCAAGACATAGAATGTAGCTAACTCTAACCAAAACACCATAAAACCAAGGCAAGAAGACCCGGACAAAAACCCCCAAAGAAAAGCCTAAGAGCCGAGGCGTCACGGACTTTTTGGAGGAAGCTTTTCTTTTCTAGACTTAGGAGTCTTCCAATTAGCCTCCATGCCCCGCAAATCCTCTACCAAAGAGGAATTTGAGGAATATTTCTTAAATCCTCTTGATAGAACAAGGGTAAGCATAAATTCATCTAAATCGACAAGATGGTGTCAGGTCTCGGAATCGGGGAATTAGGATACAAATCATCCATTTGCATATCTTGGGAGCCATCCAAACACGGATGCATCCGGTGTGGCAATTTTGATGCGCCTGATCGCGGAAGAGTGTGAGGGAACCCTCTCATTCTAAATATTATCTTCATAACCACTGGTTAACATTCCGGATTCCCCATATCGAGAAGAGAGTGGATCGGCAGAGGCCAGCCGGAATCCGGGGGCCTTTACCTTGATGGGTTTGCTCGGAAGAAGGAGTGCCGACGAACTCCAATGAGGGGCAATGGCCAGCATTGTCATCAAGATCAATTGGTGGCTCATTCGAGAGGGCCACCCGATCCTCATTAAGGAGAGGAATGGAGGAAACAAACGGCAGTTGCATCACATGTTTCAGGATGCCTAACACTATCATTTTGATTACAATCGACAGGGACAAAATCTAAAGGTTGAGAAGGACCAGTGTGATTGTTGGCAGTCTTGGAGAGACATTTAGCTTCCATATGACCAATCTGATGGCAACGAGCACAATGAGTGGGCTTCCAGCAATATGCCGCATTCACCATAGTAATTGCTTCAGAAGCGGAAAAAGATTGAACAACAATGGAACTGGGAAACGGCCCATCCACACCAACTTCCACACAAATCTTTGCAAAGGAAAGATTCTCCATATGCTGGATAGCGAGTGCGGTTGGGAAACCCATTCGGTTGGACCTGGTCACGAAAAAATTAGAGCGTTTGGGCTTTGCTAGAATATGTGTCGAAATGGGGGCTGAAGCCCCTCGACCGGAATCAGTGAAAAGTCGCACTAATCGATTCGGTGACCAATCGGACGATCAACTCAGGGAGATTAAAATTGAGTACCAAAATAAGCCGGCGCGTAAGGTTGTCCCCTTGAAGGCTGGGAGTAAGGGCCCTCCAACCAAGACTTCCTGGGTCCCTAAAAAGGTGGACATTTCGCGGAATATCAAAGCAAATGCCCCTTCTAAGGTGTCCCCCAGTATGAAAGTTGCCTTACCCTTAGGCACTTCTAATCTTTTTTTTTTTGGTAAGTAAAGGCACTTCTAATCAGAAGGATCTTTTTTCAGACAATCCTTTCAGTGCTCTCTAGGAGCCTCTCCCAAAGGACCCTTTGGAGTCCGATGGGTTCATCCCACCGAATCACCGGATCGGGGATTACATGGATCTCCCTCCATGATGACCTGTCCCATCCCTCCCCCACCAGAAATCATCATGCCTCTCCTTCTCATGGCTCTGCGAAGATTAGGCTTCATGCGGGGTTTGAGTCCCAGGATAGGTCTCCCCCTGCTCCCGAGAAGGAAAAGCCACATGTTGGAAATGTTTGCACCAATGATGAGGCCCCGGCCAGTGACCTTTCTATCCCGCGATCGGTGATGGATCTAGGCCATGTGGATTGTTTAGGCCAATCCTCCCTTGATAGCCTACAGGATTCATTGAATCCTGGCACTGCTTCTGATGGATATGACTCTAGTTGCTATAAAATTGTGCATAAGAGGAGGAGTCTTAAATCCTTTTTTTTTTTGGTAAGTAAGTATTTTGGATTAATGGGAGAAAAAGATTACAAACTAATTGTTTTAACTCCAAGTATTAAACTTAGAGTTAAAACATAAAATGCTAGGGCATGCCCCGAGCAACAGTTACATCAAAAGAGAAAAAAAAAAAACATTAAGAACAAAACAAAAACAGAAAAAGGAGTCCTCATTTTCACACTAGCACGATCGTAGAAAACTACGCCTAAACCGACAAAGTCGACACAGCAATCCATCTAGGATCTTCATCAGTACAGGAGCGCAATCCATAGACCAGACAGCAAAGCACCATGAGATAGCAAGCATAATAGCGCTTTTAATTGCATCGGACAATCAAGGGCAGCCGCACGCACAGCAAGAAGAAAGCGACACCAGCCATGCACATGGCCAACCAAAATCCAAGAATACCAATCCACAATAAAACGGATCCACAAACCAAAGACTCAAACAGACTGACCTTCAAAACAAGCAAAAACCCACACCTCAGGGCAGCAACAGAGGAGGTTCCCTTGGTGAAATGAGAATGTAGTAGAGGACCGGATTTCGTAACCACCAGCCATTGCATTGCCACAACTATCTGATCCACATCAGCAATCATAACTAGCCCCACCAAATGTTACGCCACCTGCACGGTGTCAGCAGCCACAGTGGGAACATTATCAAACGCCAACCGTGATCCGAATCACCGGATCCCAGAATCAGGACTAGCGAAAGGTGGACAAAGAAAACAAATGCGCCACGCGCAACCAGTATAAAAACGGAGGAAGCGAAAATGATCAGGCCAGTCAGATCGGCCAAGCACGCCATCATCCAAAGTGTCGCAACATCCAAAGACATCAACCAAGCCAAGACCCAAGGCAAAGATCCAAGAGCATCACAGAATGTACTTCCAACAGCATTACTACACAAAAAGCCAAGGGCGTATCAATCCGGAGCGTTGATCACACCAACAAGACCAAAACACCGCAGAACCGCCCCCACCATTGCAGCAAATACACATTCCCATCAGATCAACACAGGATAACAATTTAACCTCCTTCAACGTCCAAGCACACCAAAATAGCCAACAACCGCAGCCCCGTGCCCAAAATCGAGAATCTCCTCGGTTTCAAAATCAGCTGCACCCGATTGCCAACCTCAGACCAACCGCGGAGCCAGCCTCATCAAAGGCCCAATCCTGCTGAACACCAAATTGCCACCCTCTATACCTAACACCCCAGCACCATCCAAAGGCTCCAAAGAAGACATTGTAACAAAGACGTAGCATGCTCAAAGACCCCATCGCATCGATCAAAATGAGTGTAGAACCAAACATGCCAAATTCCTATCATATAGCCAACTAACACAGCATTGGAATCACCATCTAGAGGAACTCGATAGGCTTCAGCAGCCCATTTCACACGCATCAGCAATTAGCAAGGACAACCACCGTCACATTTTGAGGAGTCTTAAATCCACTGAGAAGTCTAGGAAAATTCAGGGGCCTAAAAAGCGGAACTCCCTTTCGCCGGTTTCTAATGACTAACATAGCATGCTAGAATGTGAGGGGACTCAATGGGGTTGTGAAAGCCCATGAAGTCCGCAATCTCATTAGGACACACGCTTGTTCCATTATTAGCTTGGTCGAGACTAAAGTTGCAGAGAATCACGCGGCCTCCATTTCGGATCGGATTAACCCTCAATGGCTCTGGTCAATGAACTATTCCACCTCAATGGCCCTAATAAGGTGGATGCCAAAGTTATCTCTAAGGAGGACCAGGTCATCCATACCGATGTGACTTTCCGTGATGACAATGTCCATTGTGTATGGAGCTAACCTTGAGGGACCTAGAAAACTCCTTTGGCAAAGTCTTAGGAGGCATTTGGGCCTCTCGGGGGATACTCCCTGGGCTGTCATGGGCGACTTTAATACTATTCGCTCGGCGACTGAGGCCCATGGAGGATCCTGGCACTCTAAGAGTTCCATTGATATTAATGATTATTTTAGAGACTGTGACCTTGAAGATGTCTGCCACGAAGGTCAGTTTTTCACCTGGAACGATGGCGGCGACCCCACTACTCGTATTTTTAGAAAATTAGATAGAGTTGTCGCAAATGGCCAATGGTTTGATCTCTTTAGAAGATCTAAAGCAGTTTTTCCACCAGCTAGATTATCTGATCACTCCCCATGCATTCTTCTTCCCGCTGGTTGGGCTGCCCATAACCGTGGGATGTTTCGATTTAATAACTTTCTCACCGATTCCCCTAATTTCCTTCCTTTGGTCAAGGAAACGCGGGAGACTGAGAATGCTGGTACCCCGATGTTTAAGCTGGTGTCCTCTCTCAAGAAGGTGAAGAGCGCACCTAAAAATCTTAATGCTCAAAATGGAGATGTTCATGAAGAGGTTTTACGTACTCGGAAATGTCTAGAGGATGTCCAATCTGAAATCCTCCCTAACACAGGGAACCGGGGCATTGAACGGCATTGTAAGGCCACTTACTATTCAGCGATGGCTAAGGAGGCTGACTTCCTCCGCCAAAAAGCCAACATCAAATAGATCAAAGACGGTAACCAATGCACTAAATTCTTTTTCAAGACTTTTTTTTTGGTAAGTAATTCTTTTTCAAGACTGTGAGTGGGAACTATAATCGGAATAGGATTACCTCCCTCATTGATGAGTTAGGCAATCCTACTAAAGGTCCAGAGGAGCTTGTTAAACTAATTGAAGGCCACTTCAAAAATGCTCTGGGCTCTAGTCGTTCCCATGGGACGGCGGATGCCAATCGGCTCCGCCCTTACATTCTCCATACTGTTCCTGACTCACTAACTGGCACCCTTGTTAGGCCGGTTAGAGAGGAGGAAATCCGCGCTGCGATGTTCTCCACTGGTGATGACAGAGCTCTCGGTCCTGACGGTTTTATCTCAAAATTTTTTAAGAATTCGTGGGAGATCACTGGGCATACTGTTTATGAAGCCATCCATGATTTTTTTAATCATGGAAAGCTCCTTCAACAGGTGAATACCACTTTGATTAGCCTCATTCCTAAGGTCCAGTCCCCGCGTTCGGTTACTGACTATCGCCCGATATCATGTTGTAATGTCATTGTACTTACCAAAAAAAAAATGTTGTAATGTCATTTACAAAGTGATATCTAAGATTCTTGCTAACAGAATCAAGGCCACCCTTCCTTTCCTGGTCGACAGATGCCAAACGACCTTTGTGGCGGGGCGGCAGATTAGTGATAATATCCTTCTAGCACAGGAGCTCCTGCATAAGTATCACCTTGGATTAGACCCGCCCAGATGTACTATGAAGGTCGACCTTATGAAAGCTTATGACTCTGTTTATTGGGATTTTGTTATCAATGTTCTGACCCTCATGAAGTTTCCCCCACAAATGGTCAATTGGATTAGCCAGTGCATCACTACCCCGGCGTATTCACTCAATATCAATGGGGAAGCTGTTGGCTTCTTTAAAGGTGGGAAAGGTCTTCGCCAAGGGGATCCGCTTTCCGCCTATTTATTTGTCCTTGTGATGGAAGTGCTGAATGGCATTATTGAGGTCAAGGCAAGGCGGGATAATGATTTTAAATTTCACTGGAAATGCGCTGAAACTCAAATTGTTATACTTGCTTTTGCTGACGACCTCCTCCTCTTCTCCCAGGCTGATTCCCAATCTACCCAGATCCTCAAGGAATGCCTTGAAGAATTTCATGCTACCTCTGCCTCTCTGCTAACTCTTCATTTGTTCAAAGGATGTCTCTCTTCACCAGGAAATAGCAACTATCATGGGATTTAAAATGGGCAAACTTCCCATCAGATACCTGGGGGTTCCCCTAATAACCTCTAGGCTCTCGGCCTCTGATTGCAAATCTCTCACTGATAGAATCACTAAGAGGATTACATCATGGAAAAATAGATGGCTCTCCTTCGGTGGGCGATTGCAACTCGTTGCCTCCATCCTCTCATCTATCCACCTCTATTGGGCCTCTCTTTTTATCTTACCCAAAACCATCCTTAAAGCAATTGAATGCATTTTACGCCGCTTCCTTTGGAATGGTTTTTCTGAAGGAAGAGTCAATGCAAAAGTAGCTTGGCACGACATTTGCCACCCCAAGTCGGAAGGTGGGCTGGGCCTTAAGGACCTGTTGGATCAGAATAAGGCTCTCATTTGCAAGATTCTTTGGTGTCTCTTATCTAAAGACCCGAACTCAGCCTGGTCTTCATGGATATACAAGAACAAAATCAAGACGAGGTGCATTTGGACCCTAAAAATCCCGGCAAATCGCCCCTTGGAGTTGGCGTAAGATCATGAAATCGGCCTTTTGTGCGTGCCTACTCTGGCATGGACATTGGGGATGGTTCCGATACCTTCCTCTCGCACGATAATTGCACCCCCTCGCCCCTCGAGTGAGGTGAGCTCCCGACCGTACTCGTATTGTCTCGGGTCCGTGACCGGGATGTTAAGGTCGATGCAATAATCAGGAACAACAAATGGACCTGGCCCAACCCCTTCGATAATGAGGTGTCCCTCCTTGCCATGAATTCACCGAAAAATCCTCCTAGTAGCTTTCAAAAAGACTCTTTGAGGTGGGCTGGGAATGTTAATGGCAAATTCTCGACTAAATCTGCATACCATCTCATCCATCCTCCCAAACCTAAGGTTACGTGGGCTCATTTGGTGTGGGGTCCATCACATACCCCTCCCACGCCTTTACCCTTTGGCTCGCCATTAAAGGAAGACTGAATACCCTTGACCGCCTCCATTATATTCCAAACCTTTCCCCAAGATGCATTCTCTGCAACACTGATGATGAAGATCTTGATCACCTCTTCTTCGCTTGCCAATTCTCAAAAGCATTATGGGATATTGTCCGAAGACAATCCGGTATTGAGTGGCCCCATCCTGAATGGAACCAAAACATATCTTGGGCTGCTTCTATTTGGAAAGGGACAAGCCTCCCGGCTGTCTCCAAGCGCTTATCTTTGGCCGCCACGGTATACTTCATCTGGAAGGAGCAAAATAATCGAATTTTTCAAAATTCCTCCCCCCAAGACATTTCCCAACTTTTCTCTTTGGTGGTCAATGTTGTGAGACTTAAATTAATGACCATCTCTATGCCTGACAGGGGTCTTTTTAGGTCGACTCGGATACGCTGGGGTATAAAAAAAAAAGGGATGTAGGTTATGGCTTTATCACTTTTGAGTCTGAGAAAACTGGCGATTGGTTTAGCTGGCTCTCTAGTGGTTTGGTTCCAGGTTCTTGTTCGTCTGTCCCTGCATAATCCATTGTTCTGTTTTATTGAGATGGGTTGATGTTGGTGATTTGCTGGTGTGCTTTCCCTCCCTCAGCTCTGTCATCCCTCCCCTTCCCCCCCCCCCAAAAAAAAAAAAAGAAGAATTGCGCGTGTGGGTGATTCTGAGGTGTTTGGCGCTCTTGCCTGTGCTGGTCTTATGTTCGAGGATGGGTTTGGCTGTTGGCTGGTGCTATGTACAGCCGGGGACCTGGAGCATTCTGCGCTGATGCTCTGTTCTCTCGGTCTGTTGCTTTTGTTGGTTGGGTTCAGGATGGCATGGCTAATTTGGCTGGCTTTGTAGATGTAGTAACTGGAGTTGGCATATGTGTTTGTTCCCCTCTGGCTGTGTTTGGCTCCAACCCATCAGAATGTCCAGGGTGATTGGTTGTGTGAATGGCATGGTCGGAATTGGTGTGGGTGGAGATGCCTCGGTGTGATGATGTTTTGGGCTATTGCCATCCTAACACGTGTTGGTGACGGCTGTTTCGTCCCTTCCCTGTTTCCCTCATGTGCTGGGTCTGAAGCTGGGCTTGGTCGCTGTGCTGAATTTTGGACCCATTTGTTTCATTTGGGTGCCGACTCGCTCTATTCAAATGGAATGATGTCTCAAAGATGAGGGCTTGGCTCTCCCATTTGTGACGTAACGACCTTTTATGAGTTTGTGCTCTTGCGCTTCAGTATGTCTGATGCTAACAGTTTTGGTTCTTGCTATGGCTATTGTATGCTATATTGGTGCTTGAGGGTGCTGCTGAAAACAAAGTTGGTTGAAGCAGCAGTTGAAATAATGCTCGATGTAGGAGTCTGGAAGCTAATGGCCTTCTGTTTATGTGGAAGCTACTGTAATTTTACAAGTTGTGGATTAACTGGGATGCAGCTCTGTTTATACTATCTCAGAAATAGCTGTTGAAGATGATTTTTAATCTTGCTGCGTTACTATTTGGTTCTCTCGAGATGGAATTGTTTGAATTTTGGTGTGAAATCTTTGCTTTCTTACATCAACTGGGTGATTGTGGCTTTGAGTCGATGCTTGTTGATTTCACACCTATTCACCGTACTTGGGTTATTCGGATGGCTGCAGCTGGCACAGCCTTTTGCTCTTTGTATTTGTGTTTTGCTTTCATATTTTTTTCTACTTATGCGAAGTTGGGTTTGAGTTCTTGGTCTTGTAAATTCGGGCCATGATGCAACATCTTTGGTCCCGGTTCTTTTGCTGAATGCGGGTGGCTCTATTGTTTGAGTTGTTGTTTTGTCTTTGCAAATGCTGGGTTTTTCTTGATGCCGACTGTTTGTTTCATCCCGTGTTGGTCGATGTGCTTTGGTAGCTGATATTGGCTCTCGGTGGTTGAATTAGGTTGATAATTAGTTGGGCCCGGTTTGTTGCTTGGAGAGAAGCTGAGTTTGCATGGGTTGCTGATGGGTCTGGACTCTGATTTCTCTTTGGTTGGTTCCTTTTTGCTGGACTTTACTTACCAAAAAAAAAAAAAAAAATTTGCTGGACTTTGCTGAGACTGTTCGTGGCTGATGCTGGACTTGCTGATGTAGCGATACATCATCTGCCGGGGTTGAGCTTGCTGTGTGTTATGAGAACTTTGCCGGTTGGCCACTGGAGGTGCTGGGCCGGAATTGTCCTGATGAGCTGTGACTCTGTGGCTGGTTCAATGGTGCTGGTTGGCTGCCTTGCCGGCTGCTATATGGGGTCGTGGCTGCTGGATTTGCTGAAGATGCATCTCCTGCTTGATCATGTGCAATGTATGGCTGCCGATTTGAACTTTCGGCCCTGTTTGTGCTAAGCATTTCCTGCAATTCCTGCCTGTTGGAAGCGATCTGTTGCTGGTGGTGGGGCGGTGGAAGTGCTACAGATTTTTTTTTTTTGGTAAGTAAGTAAGTGCTGCAGATGCCTTTTGCCTCCTGCTGTTGGAAATCTTGGGTTGCAGTTAGGTTGATAACAGCATTAATTGCTGTTGTAAGTTGCTGCCGGGTATTCGGATGTGTTAATCCGACGTCTCGGGAGTAACTGATGTTGAATTTGCTGATGTATAGTGACTGTGTTCATTTTCTGTTTCTGTTTGAACGCTCCTCTTAGGAGTTTTTTGAGGCATTCTCTGATGTACTAGTTGCTCGGGGTATGCCCTAGCAGTTTATGTTCTAACTCCAAGTCAAAATATTTGGAGTTATAACATTGTTTTTGTAAATTTTTTCTCCCTATTAATCCAAAATACACACCTACTTACCAAAAAAAAAAAGGCACTTTTATAGTGCCAGGATCCTCCTAGGGCCTCAGTCGCCGAGCGAATAGCATTAAAGTCGCCGAGGACAGCCCAAGGAATATCACTCGAGAGGCCCGAATGCCTCCTAAGGCTTTGCCAAAGGAGTTTTCTAGGACCCTCTAAGCTTGCACCAAACACAAAGGACAAGAGGCAATGAGCGTTATCTTCAAGGAAAGACACATCGGTATGGATAACTTGGTCATCATTGGAAATAACTTTAACATCCACGTTGTTTGGGTCCCATCCAACCCAGATCCTTCCAACAAAGGAGGTGGAATAGTTCATGGACCACATCCACTGAGGATTAATCCTATCTGAAATAGAGGCCGCGTTATTCTCTGCAACTTTAGTTTCAACCAGGCCAATAATGGAACAATCGTGAGTCCTGATGAGATTGCGGACTTCATGGGCTTTCACATTCCAGCATGCTATGTTAATCATTAGAAACCAGCAAAAGAGGGTTCTGCTTTTTAGGCCCCTGGACTTTCCTCGTCTTCTTAGAGGATTTACATCTCCTACTCTTAGGCACAATTTCAAGGCCAATGGAGTCATATCCATCCAACCGGGGCCCCACTCAATGGATCATGTGGGCTCTCGAAGGAGGATTGGCCTGAATCATCCACATGGCCATTATTCATCACCGGTCGCGGGACATAAAGGTCACAGGCCGGGGCCTCAACATTGGAGCATTCAGATCCAACGTGTGGCCTATCCGTATCAGGGGTAGGGGATGACCTAGATTGACGCTCAATCCCATCATGAAGACTCACCACCTCAGAGCCGATAGATGGATGGCCATGTTGGTGTCCTGGGGTGAGGGTAGGGACATGGACACTATTAGAGTGATCCATGGAAGCCTCAGTCCGGTGATTCGGCGGGATGTAGACATCACACGCCAAGGGGTCTTCAAGGAGAGGCTCCTAGAGAACACTGAAAGGATTATCTGATTGAGCATCCTTCTGATTAGAAATTCCTAGGTGTATGACATCTGTTTTTCTGGGAGACACCTTAGGATGGGCTTTTGCATGGTCCACCTTCTTAGGGACCCAGGATTTTTTAATTAGAGGGCCTTTACTCCCATTCTTCCTGGGGACCTCCTTACGCGC
Organism: Nepenthes gracilis; assembly: GCA_033239525.1. NCBI lineage: Eukaryota > Viridiplantae > Streptophyta > Magnoliopsida > Caryophyllales > Nepenthaceae > Nepenthes > Nepenthes gracilis. Next base: position 11,197,673 of record BSYO01000005.1, on the reverse strand, counting down.
CGGCTTATGTTGGTAATCAAACTTAATTTCCCTAAGATGGTCATCCGAATGGTCACCACAGCCATTTGTGCGGATCATCACCGATTCCGGTGACACATACTCTAGCAAATCCCAAACGCTCTAACTTTTCCGTGACCGGTCCAGCAATGGATTTCCCAATGCGCCTCGTAATCCAAAGATAAACCTGAGGGGTCCAATATTCCACCGGGATCCTGACATAGTAATCCAAACCGGAATGATTTATGCTCTTCACGGGATAAAGTCATCCCCGACTTCCATTCCTTAAGGAAAATAGTGTGGCCAGCAATAGACCACGGGCCGCTATTAAGGCATTTTTCGAGCATTGCGTTCGAGGAGAATCGAAAAAAAAAAGCCCAACTGCTCCCTGCCTACATGTTGTAGCTCGAACCGCCTCCAAATTTTTCCTAGTAATGTTATTAATAAAGATTGAAATGCACCTGATTACCGTTAAAATAACCCATGAGTGGAGCCCCACAAGTCCATACTCTGTTGGATTACTTCGGGAGGGGGGGACAAAATTAGATTAGCCATATCGGAAGGAGTAGGAGGGAAGAATTTAATCGTGGGCTTACCTCCACCAGCCTGCTTTTCAACAACCGAAGCCCAACAGACACCAGGCATGCCGGAGCCCCTTGTATCTGAAAGGCCAGAGCCAAGGTCTGAACTAGTCCCATGGACACCATTACACTGGGGGGGCGCAGCAGGCAGCCTTGGAGAATGGCTTAGCTTAGAATCGGGAAGAGTGTTCTGGTCAGAACCAGAGGGTATAGATTTTGATCAGCATCCATTAGGCAGCCGCTGCCAGAATTAGAAACCAGAGAACCTGGTTTGATCAGAACCCCTGGAGGAGGGTCAGCCAAAGTGGGATGAGGCCCGGCAGGGCAACTGGAATATTCAACGCCGCTCGGTATCCCACAGCATCCATCCGGCGACACCGGGCCTCCACTGGAAGACCCATCATCATGGAAGGAACCCACCAGTTGCGATTGCGCACAACGGGCGTCCTTCCTTACCGAAGCAAGGAAGGCCCTATCTGGAGCGCACGGGACAATCGAGGAGGGCGATGGACGAAGACCGCTCAACCCGACATCTGGAACGAGAGAATCAGGCCGAATGGAAGAAACGGAGTAGGATGCAGAGAGGGATCCAAAACCAGGAAAGGGACGACGCCTCGGAGGGCTTCGACAGCTGATGGATGAAGAAAGGGGGTAAGAGTGATCGGATGAAGAGGAAGAGATGTGGGAAGAGGAGGCCGAGGTCGAAGGTTTCAGAGGCCACGGGGTAGCCGGTCGATGAACGGAAGGAGAGGCGGGGGCTGAGAGGCTTTGAGGATGTTCAAGAGAGAGAGGAGAGGGCAACGTTTCAGGGTGGCGAGAGGGGGGGTAGCGACCGGCGCCATGGGCGCCGGCGAAGAGGGATGAGGGCGCGGCTGGGTAAGGATTCAAATTCGCCGCCGAGCAGAGGAGAGAGCGCTGTGAGCAGAGAAGCAGCGTCTTAGCATCCACCAACATTTGATAGCGCCTTGATATTGTACCAGAAAACTTGTCCTGGTCCACCACCACCTAAGAAGGAGATTTGCAATCACCCCTCTCTTCACTATCGAGAAAATAGCACCTCAGTGATCTCATCTAGCAAACAAGCTTTTGCTGGTGATCACACACCGCCTGCCTCCCTTTCGAGATAACGAAGCAATATATGGCGAGTAGATTTTGCCTCCATCAACATTTGGATAGCATCAATTGTTATGCCTTAAAAACTCCGCCTAATCAGCCACTACTAGAGTAGGAGCCGCACGCTCTACAATAACCTCACCTGGGGCAGAACCAAGATCAGGCCGGCAGCAACAAGACAAGTTGGCACATGATGGAGCAAGATGCAGCTTGACATTCCTACTGTTAGGCCTCAGAGGCATCACCAAATCAAGTGCCAAACCCTCCCGATCTCCAGCCAAGGAAATCCCTTCGCTAGCACAATCTGAAGCATCTTCCTTATAGTTCTGGAGCACTTCAAAAGCATGTGATGTATCCATGGCAATACCAGAACCCAATTCAAGTCAAGATTTGAAAATCTAATCGACATTAGGAACAGATACATCACAAAGCTGAAGAACTTCAAAGGCATTAGAGGTTAGCGGTGAAGGATTCATATTAGAGACAGCCACTGGCCTTGTGAGCAGAGTAGCAGTGTCCTGTGCCTTCAAAATACTTGATAACGCAATAGAGGACTGCCCAGTTAGTACAATTTTACCAGAAGGCATGCGAACCCTCTTAGTTTCAGAGGGGCTGGCTTTGTGGTGCAATGCTTGATATGGTGTACTGATGCAAAATACTGGTAGGCTTGAGGACAAAAAGGAAAAATGTGTGGGGCAGCTTTGTGCTTTCTACCTAATTTGGGGGATATTGCTAGTATGAGTATCTTGCCAGTGTCGATATGGGTGCTTTTTGGTGGTCATGTGTTTCTTGCCTGGTATGATATTTTATCGGTTTAGATCATATGTGGCTTTTAAATCTATGCCAGCGTTTATAGATATAAAAAAATCATTTTGGCAAGGTATGCGTTTCTCCTGCTTGGAGTGCCGGTATGGCAAAAAAAAGAAAAAAAAAGATGGGAAAAAAAAGAGAAAAAATGACGCTGATCCTTTGTTGGATATGTTACTTATATTGAACACGGGATCTATTTTTCATGGGCCTTGGGCGTGCAGGTTAAGTGTTGCATAAGCACTTGTCTTGGTGGTGGGTTGGCTGCATAAGCACTTACCAAAAAAAAGGTCTCAATGTCGTCCACGACCTTCTCTCGACCGTGGCAGCATATATGTCAGAGGAAGAGTCATAGTTGACTAAGAGGTGCCTATATTCCACGGGTTTCTGTTTATGATGCCACGACTTACCTGCATGTACTTACAAAAAAAAAAAAAAAAAAGACTTACCAGCATGTGTTGTCATATCTTTTGTAGTGTCCTTTAAATTCTGTACATGTTAGTATATGTTTTCTTCTGGTGGAAGTCCTAATTTTCTTCCAAAAACAAATTTGTTTACTATTTTGTAGCAGCGCTGTATGCGAAGCTCAAACTTTCTTTACTTATGTTACTTGTGAGAATGTTGCTTGAGAGATGCCCTAGCGTCTATATTCTAACTTGAAATCAGCAAACACTTGGAGATACCAAAAAAAAGATTTGAAAGGGGGTACAAAGTAACCAGATTGAAAGGAATTGTTACCTCGATCGGGCTTTCATTGGTAATCCACTTCTACCTCCACATGAGCCGTGCCAGAAAAAGATAGCGCCCCCAAATTTAACCTGACCTACGAAGGGAGAGCCACACTAGCTCCTACTTTAACAAATACCCGAGCATATTCATATGGTCCATTCTGGCTGTGTTAGCATCAAATTGAATGGGTTTCCCAACTGCACTAGCGATCCAACTTAGACCAAGAGGCGTCTAGAATTCCACCAGCACATTAAGCAAATTAACCCATGTGAGAAAAATCTTATTTTCCTCCTTACACAGAGACATCCCTAGAAACCATTGCTTGAGGAATAAGGATTTCCTAGCAAAGGTCCAGGGACCATCCCCTAAATACTTCTCCATCATAATTGGAGATGCAAAATGGAAGAAAAATAAGCCCGAGGCATTACTAGCCACATGACAAATCCCAAACTGTGCCCAAATTTTTTGAGCAATGAAGTTGATGGTATGGAAATGCAGAGGTTTATCAAAGAAGTATACCACCAAAGTGGCACCCCAGATCTCCATCCCTTGGTTTCTGCTGATGCTGTTTGGGGCATGAGCTGATGATGATAGGGCGGAATGATGTCAGTGGTTTGGCGAGGGGTATGATGATGCTGAATTTCATGCAGTCTGTTGAATGTGCTGTATTAAAACCAGGGAGCCGATGGATGCTTCTGGATTCATCCGTTCTGCTGCTTGGCTGTCCTATCAGATGGGCATGTGCATGCCCCCGGTGTGTTCTGATCTGATGTAGTCTTTGCCAGAGGTAGTGGATTTTATGAGTGCTGATTTACCCGATGATCTCCGCTCGGGCATTTGGCTTGGAAGGTTGTTGGTAAGGTTTAGGCGTTGGGTTTGGTGTGAATTAATGATGTTCCTCAGATTACATTAAAGATGATGCTGTTGTTGCTCGGGTGTCTTTGAGTTTACTGGGATTTGATGCAGTATTGCTACTAATGCTGCTGCCCGGATTTATGTGGCTGGGGTTGGCTGATCGTGCCTCCTCAGTGTAGATTCCCAGGCATACTCCCTGTGGAGAGCTGGGCTTGAACCTGGTTGCTGCTGCTTCTCGGATCTCCTCTGCTGCCATTCTAATGATGGATGTTGGGCTGATAGGAATGAATGAGCGAGACCTCATGTTGCAGTGGAATGGCTTATGCTTTCTCTTCTAATGGGCTGAAGTTGATGATAGTTGATGGAATAGGTAGAGCTGGCCTGCATGCTATCTCTGCCGGAGCCGAGAGAGTTGATACCCTTGGTGCCTAGCATGTTCATCAAGCTATGGGGCTGTGATCTCAAGTTTGATCTTTGTCTTTGGTTTTGGCTACTAGAGTTGATGTGGTGTGGGGAGTGGTACAAGAACATTCGGCTGACTGTTTGCTAACTAACTTTGAAGCATGGATTGGTCTTTGTGGAGATTTGGTATGATGGTGATGGGATTATGCCACGGTTTTGTTGGCTTGCTGCTGTTGGCCACTATGCTTTCTTTCTTTGTTTGGTTGCTTAATATGATGGTTTTGTCTTTGTGATCTTTTATTCTTGAACTGTTTTGGGGTTGAAACCATTTTGCTGGCCCCGAGAAATCGGTAGTTATGCTTCTTGGTTGATGCGGCTGCTTATGGTGCACTGAAGCAAATAAATGTGCTATTTTGATTGCTCTCTCTCGATGCTTCCCTCTGTTTGAGGCCTGGTTGCTACGTGTTGTTGCAAATGTGTTGAGGCCCGGTTCCTGCTGTCCTTAGTTTCGAAGTTCAATTATTTTGGCTGCTGTGGATATGCCACTGGGTTGGTGCACCGATGTGGAAGCTAAAAGCTGATTGAAACCTGAGATAGTCCTTGGTTGACTATCGGTTGGCGCGCCTCTCCTGTTTTGCTGCGTTGCCTCCCGGAGTGTTGATATGGGCTGAACTCCTTATTCAAGTTGCGGCTGGACCTGGCATCGTTTTTTTCCTTTTGCTATTCCAGTTGATAGTCTGAGCATTGCTATGTTGGTGCCACGATCCTGATGCTGGTTTAGGCATTCCTTCGGCGTGAGCTGGGGCGTTTTGGTATGAAAATTCCTTTGGTCGGTTTATGCTATTCTACTGCCGGGTTTGGTTACTGCTGTTATAGAATCATGGAATGTGCCGTTAGCTTGTCCATTATCCGCGTTGCTGTGTATTGGCAGTCTAGCTGCCACCTCCCTCTGATGCACGATGGAATTGGTGTCTCGAAGCCGACTCCTATTGGTGTCACTGTTGTTGCATGAAGAGTTTGTCCTGAGTGTGCTGAACCATGTATAGATAGAATCCATATTTTGTTGATTTGGTTAATCGTCTGTCCTCCTAGAGGACTTTTCTTTTGTACTTTTTTATGATTTTTTTGTTGTACTTGATGCTCGGGGTATGCCCTAGCGGTTTATGTTTTTACTCCAAGTCAAAATACTTGGAGTAAAAACATAGATTCTGTATTTTTTTCTCCCTATAATCCAAAATACTTACTTACCAAAAAAAAGAAATAAAAGCAGTACCACCTTCAACTTTCTGAGGGAAGGAATCTTTTTTTTTTGGGTAAGTAAGTGTATATTTTGGATTAATCTCAACGGCTCAAGAATGGATGAACCTTCCTTTTGGACAATAGCCGACCATGACAGATGAGAAGAGTCATTCGAATTGCAAGGATGTGGGTTCCCAGAAGAGCTAACAGACATATCTTCAGGCAAGAGGTTTAGCAGATGGTATGACAAGTCGGAATTAGAAACAACAGGGCAAACCCCAACCTAGTGAATGCCAGACAAAGCTGCCAACACTTTTTTTTTTTGGTAAGTAAGAATTTTGGATTAATGGGAGAAAAAATTTACAAAATCAATGCTTTATCTCCAAGTATTTTAACAGGAGATAAAAACATAAAGCTAGGGCATTCCCCCGAGCCACCGAGTACAACAAAAAGACATCAAAAAGATGAAACAAGAGTAAAGTCCCCTAGGGGGAATATCACAAAACGCCAAACATGAAGTCTGTCCATTTTAGAAAAAAGGTCTTCAACGAGGATGTAACGGTGCTCCACCGATACAGCCAAAAAGACCATTCACCACTCCGGCCAAGTAATAGCCAACGCAAAGCAGCTGAATTGTCCGTGGCAGCCAAGTAGCGACATGAGCAAAAGACCGCAGTCCATCAGCCCAAAGAATATCAAATGTTCCTGAAACCAACAACAAAGCAGCCAACACAGTAGGCTCGCGTAGACATTCCTTGGAAGTAATCGCACTGGAGACTAGCAAAGGGCAAACCACTTGGGACAAACTCAGAAAAGATCCAGAATAACCTGATGATTGAAGAGAAAGAGCATGGGGACTACTAAAGAAATCACGAGGAGGATGGCACAACGGATCTGAAGCCGACAACAAAGGAGATTCGATTTGAGAGGGACAAAAGACAAGGAGCGCAAGAAAGTCGCTCCCTAAAATAGGAGGAAAGGCAGATGATCAAAGCAACGACGTAGTGGAGATTGACAAGCTAAAAGGGAGAGGAGACAGAGAGGGCAGAAAGGGGGGTGAAGAGATATTGACGAAGGCGGCGGAAGAAGAAGGGGGTGAAGATAAGGATGAAGAATCAAGTGAATAGGGGGGAGGTATGAAAGTAGAGATGGCAGAAGGAGGGGAACTCACCATCGAAGGAACAGTGACTGGGCCAAGGGACAGAGAAGAAGGACGATCTCCATCAGACGATGCCCCCAGAAGGCCAGCCATGGCCGATGACCGTGTTGAACAGAAACCCTAGCGATTCCTTAATGCTTGTTGGACCTTCCTTGCTCGCTGTATTCTCTTAATGCTTCTTGCCAACTTCCTGCCGTCGAGATGATAGTCTTTAGCTGATGGTTTTGTTTCTTCGGGCCTTGCTGCTGCTTGTTGACGGTGTGCCCATGATTATATGATGGTTGCGAGATGCAGTTGTCTGATGTATATGTCATTGCATTTCCAGTTACTCTTTTGGCTTGAGCTGATGATTGTTAGGTTGATCTAGTCTTCTGATCTTGAGCCTTTTTTTGTATAGATTTCAGTTTCTGTTGAGTCTGTCATTAGGTGTCCTCATTGTGATCTTTTGTTTTCTGATGTACCACTTGCTCGGGGCATGCCCTAGTATTTATGTTTTATCTTCAAGTCAAAACACTTGGGGACTTGGAGATAAAACATAGATTTTATAATTTTTCTCCATTTAATCCAAAATACTTACTTACAAAAAAAAAATAATAATAATAAACATTTCCCCTGAATCATTAGTAATGATCATCATTAATAAGAAACATTTCCCTTGTACTGCCAATCATTTATGGAGGCTATTAAATTTAAAGTCTATAAATAAGAACTAGAAGAATGAGAGTAAGGCACGAGCAGAGTTGAAGAAACCAGGTAAGAGTAAAGATCAAGGTAGAGAAACTCAGGCAAGAGTAAAGATCAGGCAAAGTAGAAGAACAACCAGGCAAGATACTCACCCCTGTTTTCAAGTTCATGTTTCTGCATGATTTCTATGCTAGTATATTTGATATTATATGAACTTATATGATGTTTATTCTGTTCTTTTCACATCTGATGCTTACGATTATTTGTCGATAATTGCATGTTTAAGGAAAATATTTCATGATATTCGATTTTGTATGATTATTTGTCAATTTATATGAACTTTGATAACTGTATGTTTGTGAAGAAAAGTACTCCGTCTTAGAAGAACTCCGCCCTTTTGAAGTTAAGTACTCCGTCCTTTTTACGAAAAGAAAAGTGCTCCGTCCCTTTTTCAGAAAACAGCTCCGTCCTTTGAAGAAAAGTGCTCCGTCTTTTAACAGAAAAGAGCTCCGTCTTTTCAAGAAAACGCACTCCGTCCTTTTGAAGAAAACGCACTCCGTCTTTTTACAAAAAGAGCGCCGTCCTTTTAATAAAGAAGCACTCCGGATTTTAAAGAAAAATCACTCCAATTTTAGAGCTCCGGATTTCAAAGAAAAGTACTCTGGTTTTTAGAACTCCAGATTTAAAGGAACTCCGGCTTATAAGAACTTCAGGTAAGAACATTGCCTTTTGAAAAGAACTCCGTCTTTATGAATAACGAACTCCGGTTCTCATAGCTTCGGATTCTAAAGAACTCCGGCTGAAAAAGAACTTTGGCATTTTGAACTCCGTCTGAAAATGAATTCGCACCGTGGAACTCGTCTCAAAAAAGGAAAAGAGCTTCGCTTAAAGAATAATGTATTAATTCGACAAAGAAGTGGAACTCTATGACTTTTGAACCATAACGAACGGCCATATGAACTAAGAACCGAGTCTCCATTAAGCTTGTCTGAAAAGATGGATGAAGGATATTGAAGTGACACTCGAGGATGCCTCCTGGGTCACGGGAGGGAACCTTTTGGTGGCATAAAACTTTTGGCCCCGTACGCCGGGATAAAGGCATTACCTCCCACGCCGGGGAGCATAATGAGGGGATACGACTTTAGGTTGTGGGGTTGCACACAACCCGTTCTCGAAGTTGTCCGCTTCTGTCCGGTCCCTAAAGATGATAAGAACCCTTCATGATTTTTTTATGAACTTTCAGTAGACAAGACAAGAAGCAAAAGACTAAGAAAATTCCGAACTAAAAGACATGATGATTTTCGTATTATATTCGCTTATATGTATATGTTATGTACTCTGTTTTCTGCATGTGAGTATTTTGCTGGGCTTTGTAGCTCATTCTTGTTATTTTTCAGATGATGAAAGAATTATGGAGGATGAAGTTGAGTAGAACTTTGTGGAGTATCAAAGTGGTTTGGCGAGCCGGAGCAGATTTGGAAGAGCTTTACTTTTTATCTTTTGTTGTTGAATAGACTCCGCTGTTATGCATTTTATAAATGTTTGAATGTTAGTACGTTTCTGTGTTTTCCTTTGAGAAATTCTGTAATGAATGTTATTTAGTAAGCATCTCAGTGTATTTTGGTCCGGCTAACTTCAGAGCTGGACGGACATGTTTGAAATTAAATTGATGGGCTAGCGTTACTTAGTCCGGCTTCATGAGGTCCTGTGTATGAATTTAAAAAAAAAAGTTCGGGTCGTCACAAACCAACTTGCGATTTAAATTGATAGAGAACAAAGTGGTGGTAATGCATTGCCTGATCCATGTGATCATAAGAAGAGGAAAACCCATCTGTTCGAGAACTGGCAACATAAAATCCCATTGGATGGAGTCATAAGCCTTCATTAGATCAACCTTCATAGCACAACGGGAGACACCCTTATTCGTGTGATATTTATGAAGTAATTCTTGGGCCAGAAGGATATTGTCGACAATGTTTCTACCAGCTACGAAAGCTGTTTGGCTAGTGTCGACCTAGAAAAGGCAATGTTGGCTGTAGATGACTGGCAATAATCTTAAAAATGATCTTATACAACACATTGCAGCAGGAAATGGGACAAAAGTCAAAAACCTTTGCGGGGGAATTGACCTTCGGGGAAATAGTGGATCTAGAGAGAGAAGCTCTGTCTTCTCTCTCCCCCGTTTTTCAAACTCGCTGCCTGTTTGCCCTGTCCTGCCTTTCAGTCTCCTCACCGGTGCCCATGGCGCCGGTCCTCCGTTCGTACTCTTGCTCGCCTCAAATAGCCCCCCTTTCGTCCACCCTTCCGCCTCCTTGCGCCAGTCTCTTCTCTGCTCCCCCTCTCTCCTCCCCTTCCCAACCTCTTCCCCATTCTTCTCCTTCTCCTTCTCTGCCGTCCTCCCCGTTTGCCTATTCCGCTAGGGTTTTTGCTGCTTCATTAGCGGATCCAGGGATCGTTGCAGAAGATAGATCATTCTCTGCCCCTTGCTCTTTCGGTGCTGGTGGCGAGATTCCCCTGGTGGAGTCTCGTGTTGAATCTCCTTCTAAAACGATCCACATTTCTCCTTCGCTGGTTGAGGTCGCGAACCCTAAGCCGAGCATCTTTCCTGGTGCTCTGGGGGTTGTGATTGGTGATGGCCCTGGGGGCTCCTCTTGCTCCTCTGGCGGCGATGATACTCCTGCTGTTGTTGCTTCCTCTACACCTCTGGGTTCCGCTATTGCGCCGTCGTGGGCGTCCATCGTCAAGAAATCAAATTTGATCTCAGGTACTCCCCTCAGATTCTTTCCACCCCCTTCCATTTCGGGCTCTGTTTTGGAGCTCTTTCCCCCTGCTGAGGTTATTCAGCAGGGTGATGCCGTTTGGAAAGACTCACTAGTGGGGTATTTCTATGAAACTCCATTAAACTTTCACGTAATAAACCACATCGCCAGGAAGATTTGGGCGAAGTTTGGTATTGCCCATGTTGCTGAATTGGATCATGGTTTTTTCTTGTTTAGATTTGATTGTGAAGCCCTGATGCAGGATTGCCTGAATCACGGTCCTTGGACTTTTGCGGGGCGACCTTTCTTCCTGAAGAAATGGTCCCCACAAATGGCACTCACTAAAGACGATCATAAATCCTTCCCCATCTGGATCCACCTGAAGGGTGTGCCGGTCAAGTTCTGGACCCCCCTAGGCCTTAGGTGGATTGCCGGCGCTATTGGGAAGCCCCTTCATGGATCCCTCCACCGCTAAGGGTGATCGGGACACGGGTAGCCCGTTATCCGTGTGGAAGTTACAGCCACCTCCCCTCGCCCCGATCAGATCGTAGGTCTACTCAAGGACGCGTGAGCTTCGCACAGTGTAGACGCGTTTTACAGATTACCCCAGAAACTCCGGTAAGGTGTTCCCCCATTAGTCCTAGGAAATCTGCCACTAAGCCCAAACCACCGGGTCGTTCCCGCATTCTCGGTCTTACAGCCAAGACCTTTTATTGGTGGAGCTCTGCGCACAAAGCCGAGTGGCGGCCTCCTCAAGCCCTTCTGCTGTTCCAAGTGGCTTCGCTAACTCATTTGCTGCGTTGCAACCTCCGAGGACGTCACTCTTCCGAGTGCCCTGATGATTCTCCTGAGCTCGCGAAGTCCGCCAGATTGGGCCTGATTCTATTTCCGACGGCCTTGAGGCCAAGTGTATCAGCGCTCCTTACACCATCCACGGAGGTCCATGCGCCTCCGTCTCTGTATCCCTCCAGAACCCAGCTGCAATGGACACATTGACAGTAGTGGTGCCCTTGTACTCCCCCCTCCTTCAACTCCTATACCTGGTGTAGTTTCTCAGCTCGCTGGACCCTCCTCCGTCCGCCTCTGGTCCCGACGGTTCTGTTCCTTGGCGGCAGCCGACGCCCGGGGTCCGAATGGTTCCGCCCCTTGCCTCTGGTGAGCGAACCCGATTGCTCCGTTCCAGCCTAAATCAATCCTAAAAAAACCCAAGGGGCCTAAGAGAAGACAATCCCCTTCTACCAAACCTCATGGTTAATGTCACTGTTTGGAATGTATGTGGACTTAATGGAGCAATCAAATCCCATGAAATCAAGAATGTCATTCGGTCCTCCCGTAGCTCCATTTTTGGCCTTGTGGAGACTAGGGTTAAAGAAAATAAGGCAGCTCATATCTCAAATATGTTGATGCCTTCTTGGAAGTGGGAGATGAACTATTCAGAAAACCCTTCTGGTCGTATTTGGATTGGATGGGATGACTCCTTTGTCGAACTTGGCATCTTGTCCAAATCTGACCAGTTTATGCACTAGAGCTGTTTCTAGGATCAATAATTCATCTTTTTCATTACATTCATCTATGCTTCTAACTCAAAAGTCTTAGGAGAACCCTCCGGGATAACCTTCGCTCCATCCACATCCTTACTTCAGCAATCCTTGGGTTGTTTTGGGTGATTTTAATGCTATTAGATCGCCTTCTCGAAAATATTGGGGGTTCTTTGGCATGGTAAATGATGCTAAGGACCTTGACAATTGCCTCAATGACTCCACGATCTCCACGACCTTTGTTATGATGGTGTCTTTTTCACCTGGAATGATGGTAGGGACCCGGGTTCCCGCATTTTCCGTAAACTTGACAGAGTGGTGGTTAATGGTCCTTGGCTGGCGGAGCTCCAATACAAGGCCTTCTTCCACCCTCCCCGCCTCTCGGACCACTCTCCCTGTTTTTTATCCCCCACTTCTTCGAGGCCCTCCAAAGCTGGGAGTTTTCGGTTTAACAATATCCTCACCAGTCATCCTGGGTTCATTCCTACTATTCGGAATTGCTGGAACATCCCGATTCAGGGTGTCCCCATGTTCCGGGTGGTGTCAAAATTGAGGCTGGCCAAGCTGAGTCTGAAAGAGCTTAACCGTAGCCTGGGTAGTGTTGCCGAGGCCGCCGCTTGTTCGAGAGAGGCCCTTGAGGATTTTCAAAGAAAGGCCAGTATGTTGTTCCTCCTCCAGGGGCCATTGAGGAGGAGCGCCTCTTATCTCGAGTATCATTGTCTGCGATCGAAATGAACTCGACTTTCTTCAACAAAAGCGAAAATCCGTTGGCTTAGGAATCGGGCGATCGCGATACAAAAATACTTTTTCCACTCAATTGCTAGAAAGCGTAACACCTAATCGTATTCTTGCCTTAACTAAAGATGATGGAACTACCACGAGCTGTCTGGAGGAAGTCCAGCACCTCTTCATTGATCATTTTTCAAAACTCCTAGGTATGGGCAGATTGTACGGACCGTTCCCCATAGAGCGCCTCCGGCCTTTTATTCTGCACTCTGTCCCTGATGAGCTCCGGCAAGAGATGGGTAGGCCCATCTCTACTGAGGAGATTCGGTTAGCCCTTTTCTCCATCGATGATAACAAAGCCCCTGGGCCGGACGGGTTTTCGGCCAAATTTTTCAAAGCTTCCTGGAATGAAATTGGGCCTTCCATCACCGAAGCTGTCCAGGATTTTTTTCTTCATGGGAAAATGCTAAAGCAACTAAAGTTTGAATTCAAATTCAAATTCGTTTTTGGCCGCGTCTCCAGCGACGCTTCTCTTCTGGCCGGGCGGCGCCGGGGCCGGCCTCGGCCGGCCTCCTGGATGCCTAGCCCGGCCGTCTCCCTTTTCTCCTCCTCTTCATTTGCTCACGCAGCGACACTGCGAACTCCAAGGTTCGGTGTCGCCCCTGCCGTTCAAGCCCTAATCTCCTCGGTTAGTTTTTGGTAGAGCGACTCGTTGGCTCTGGATACTCAACGGTGTTCCTCCGGCTCATCCGGCTCGGTGTGGTTTGGTCTTTCTCACCCTATTCTCTAGCGCTCGGGCTGGCGCTGTTCTAGAGCTCCATGCGTATGCCGTTTCGTTCACTCGATGGATGTGCCTGGTCTCTCGCGCTTGGGTGCGACGGATTTCCATGCTCGCAGCCACGATGTGGGATATTGGGTTCTCTCCGTTGAATTTGCTTTATTGTGACTGTTGGGTTTGATGTTGTGACGCAACGCCGTGCCTGGTTTTCGATGCCTGCGTGCCGGTACGTTCCCTCCGGTTGTTAATCTGGTTTGGAAGTATGGGCCCAATTGCGGAAGTGTGGGAGTGGCCATGTTCGGACACCGAAAATCCTCCAAATGCGGTGTGTTGTTTGCAACCTGTCTTAGTTGCTTTGTTGCAGTCCATTGATTGCTTTGATCTCAAGCTATTCGCCACTTGGTTGATTTTTTTTTTTTTTTTTTTTGCTTTGCAACATTTCTCACTGGCTGCATTGGATGATGATCCTCTCGCTATGGTCTCAAGTGCTTGAAGGTTTCGCTATGGTGTTGTGATGTTCTCTGTGCTCAAGTAATGTCTTTGAAGATGTTGAGGTTGCTGGTGTCACTTGTTTGACGCTGCTGGTTTGATGAGACTGGTCTCTTGCTTCTTCCTTTTGCTGGAATGGGGATCCCGGCGGTGCATTATTGGATGTAATTGTTCCCGCCGTGGTGGGGGTTTCTCCTCCTTCGCCGATGCCCGAAGTTTTTGGGATGCCTCCTTAAATTGATGGAGGCCGGCCGTTCTTTGAGCGCTAAAATGCCCTTCGTGGGTTGATGTCCTGCTAATACAGCCAGTTTGGTGCTGATGTTGTGTTGCAACAATTCCGCAGGCTTCGTTGGCTGATCCCATTCTCGTTTTTGTCACTGAAATTTGGCCGCTAATTGTCACAAATTGGTGTGTGCTGATTAGCATTCAAATTCGCTCCTTCTCCCGAAATTGGGAGTCAAGCGATCCGATTTTGGCTCAAAAAACTTCTCGTGCAGATTGCCAAATCTGTATTTGGAGGCCGCTGGTATTGGGGTGCTTAAATGCCTTTAAGGATCATGTCTCATCCTCGGAAGAATTTAGGTAGCCGAAAGTCCTATGGTGCCAGCTTTGATTCTTTGGCCGAGTGTCCCATTTGGTTTGGGTTGGGGGAGCCCGTGTGTTTCGGGAGTGGGATCATTTGGCCGAGGGTTGAGCAGCTGGTTGTGATTTTTTTGGTTGCTAATATTTTCTTCCCGCCGAGGTGGTGTCTGCGTTTCTTTTGCCGCTTTAGTGTGGCACGAGCCAGTGGTGCGCCTCCTATGGATCGATTGTCTCAACTTATTAAGCCAAGATGTGCTGATGTTGCTTTGCAACATTTAGCTTTTGTGTAGGTTGATTCTCGATGTTTATACATGAAATTCTAACCGCTTTGATCGTGGACGCTGCTCTTGTTGCTGCAGCTTCCTTTTCCACATTCTTGGGCCGTTGCCGCTTTATGATGAAGATGGGTCCCGTTAGGCCGGGGCCGGGTTCTCGGGAGCTGATGACCATGATGCCGAATTTTGCTTAGTAGTCAGTTGACGCTGGATGTGGAAATTAGATGTCGTTGCTTTTTTCCTTACCGATGCGGTCTTGCCCGATGGTTGATGCCGCATTCGGATATGTTTGTAAATTGCGATGGAAGTAGTGGGTTGGACCCGCTGTTTTTGTGATGTAATATTTTTCATTTACTATAGGTATCGTAGAATGTTGGCCTCCTAAAGGTCCATTATGTACTGTTTGTACTTATCGCTCGGGGTATACCCCAGCGGGTTATGTTTTACTCCCAAGTTAAAAAACTTGGAGCTAAAACATCGATTTTGTAATTTTTTCTCCCATCAATCCAAAATACTTACTTACCAAAAAAAAAAAAGCGACCTTATTGTGCCTTATTCCAAAAATTAAATCGCCGTCCAAAGTATCTGATTTCCGGCCCATAGCCTGCTGCAATGTTCTTTACAAGATCATTTCCAAGGTTATTATCGCCTGTATTAAACCCTCTCTTCCTCTCCTGGTTGCTAAGTGTCAAACTGCTTTTGTGCCTGGCAGAAGCATTGGAGATAATATTTTGCTTGCATAAAAATTTCTGCATAAATACCACTTGAATAAGGGAGCTCCTCGTTGTGCGATTAAGGTGGATCTGATGAAGGCTTATGATTCCATCCATTGGTACTTCATCTTGGCGGTCCTTGATCTAATGAATTTTCCCCCTAGGGTGATCAATTGGATTAGCCAATGCATTTCCACTGCATCGTACTCTATTTGCCTCAATGGTAAGTCGGTGGGTTTTTTCCGGGGGGCCAAAGGTCTTAGACAAGGGGATCCCCTTTCGCCCTATCTTTTTGTTCTTGGGATGGAAGTGCTTAATGGTATACTGGTTAGGATGACTCAGACCAATCCGGATTTTCAGTTTCATTGGAAATGTGCAAATACTAGAACTGTGATGTTTGGGTTTGCGGATGACCTTCTCCTCTTTCCAAAGTTGATTGCAAATCCATCCAAGCTTTACATGATTGTCTCAAAACCTTCAGTGATATGTCTGGGCTTACCCCTAACCCTAATAAAAGTGCATTACTTACTTACCCAAAAAAAAAAAAACTAATAAAAGTGCGATCTTTTGTTGCTCTTCAAGTGAGACCATAAAAAGGAGTATTCTCGACATCCTAGGGTTTAGTCTGGGCACCCTTCCAGTTAAATACCTTGGTGTCCCCCTCATAACCACTAAACTCTCACTTCTGGAGTGCAAACCGCCTCCGGGATAGAGTCCAGCTGGATTTCCTCGTGGAGAAATCGCTCGTTCTTTGTCGGGACTTCAACTAATTTCACCCATCTTATCCACAATTCATAATTACATCGGGCCTCCATTTTCATTCTTCCCAAAGCTATCTTGAAAGCTATTGATAAATCTCTTCGTTCCTTTCTTTGGCACGGGTCCTCGTTGATCGCTCTTTCCGCAATGGTGGCTTGGTCGGATGTGTGTTCGCCAAAAGAGGAGGGTGGGCTTGGAATCAAAATTTGATTGCCTCTAATAAAGCTCTATTGGCTCGCATTTCGGGGTGGATTATCACTAAGGACCCGGATTCGTCTGGGTTGCTTGGTGTCATGGCCATCGTATCAAAGACCGCTGCATATGGACCATCAAAGTTCCAGAATCTGCCCTTGAGCTGAAAAAGATTATGAAGCTCCGTATTACTCTTCGCAGAAGATTCGCCATCATATTGGTAATGGTAATGACACCTTCCTTTGGCTCGACTCTTGGCACCCTCTAGGTCCGCCTCCAGAAAGATTTAATGAGAGAATCAGGTGTATCAGCGGCCTGCCGTTGGATGCTAAGGTAAAGGATATCATCGAACGGGAGTGGTTTTGGCCAAACCAATTTGATATGGAGGTTGACAGGATTTTGAACAACATGCCTTCATACCTTCCTAACCCATCTCTCAATATGCCGTAACTGGACCACACCACAAGGGGGTCTTCTCTTCAAAATCTGCCTATGGGCTTTTCCGTGAGTCGAGAGGTGTGGTGGAGTGGTCCCGCCTTGTTTGGGGGCCCGTTGTCAATCCCGGCTCACACCTTTATCCTCCGGCTTGCGATCCGCTGTCTGTCTTAGCACTCTTGGACAGATTGGTAGTTACCTACGCATTCCTGCATTATGTATTCTGCTCCTCGATAGGGAGGGTCATGATCACCGTTTTCAAATGCCCTTTTCCTCGGCCTGTCAAGGAAATTGCGCCACAAAGCCGGATGTAGGTGGCCTCACCCAAATTGGAGTTCTAATATTTTATGGGCAGCTAAACGGTGGAAGGGCAAAAATCTCAAAACATTTTCATTTCGCCTTACCCTTGCTGCTTCTGTCTATTTCATCTGGAAGGAGAAGAATCATCGTATGTCTAAGGATGCGGGAAACCTTAACGCAACACAACTGGTTTCCCAGATCTCTACAGCAGTCCAGGGGAAGATTGAGGCATCCCATAAAGCACTTAACGTGCAGGAACCGCGAATCTTGGATAGGTCGAACATTCCTTGTTCCAACATGCACAGGGATGACTAGGACGCCGGTCGTTGTTTGGAGGATGTAACCTGAATCCGGAGTCTGTAGCGCCTGTTGAGTTCGGATTTAGGCGTGATCCTTGCTTTGAGGATGCTGGTTCCGGAGTTCTACCCGCTCGCCTCTCTTCCGGAGTTCTGTTCCTCCCGAGGACTCGGATCTGGAATGTTTGTTGCCTTTCTTCCAAAAAAAAAAAAAAAAAATTCTCACTTCCTTGGCTTTGATTCCGGAGTGCGTTATTTGCACTCCGGAATCCGGAGTGCTTTTCTTTTCTGCTTCGCTGCTTTCACCGGAGCTTTTGTGAACTCCGGTTTCCGGAGTGCATTTTCTCTGGTATTCCGGAACCGGAGTGGTTTGCTCAGTAAAAAAAAAAAAAACGTAATTCCCGGCATTTGCTCTTGGACTCCGGAGTGTTTCCTCCCTCTTGTTTCGCTTCCTTTTTTTTTTTTTTTTTGCTTTATGCTCATTAGATGGGATCTTGCTATGGTGTTATTGGCTGTTGTCATCCAATCTACTGATAGCCGGGCCTCATCAATTTTTTTGGCAGGATCAGAACAGCTATTGTTGCCTTTATTTTCGCTTTTTGCTAATTAGCTGGGATCTAGCTTTGGTGATATTGGCTGTTATCATCCAATTTACTGATTGCCTGGCCCCATCAACTGGTGCAGTTTGGTAGGCAGCAGCTGCTGTCTGCTGAAGTTTCATTGCGCTTGGGTATAGAGTCTGATTTCTCCTGATTGGCTGGACTGGAGAGTGTTTTGCTGATGGTGTGCTGCAACTCGGATGCCTTTGCTCGTGTATAGCAGACTCTGACGGTCCCTTTAGTCCCTGCCGCTGTTGGCCTGAATGCTGCTCTTGCTGCTAATAGTAAAGATACTTACAAAAAGCTGATAATAGTAGAGAAAATGCTATTGCTTTGACTGCCTTTAGTCACTGCCTCAGATTTCTTATGGAATCCTCATGGTTGAAACTGCCCTCTCCTGGCTGTTGAAACTGCAGCAGAGTCTATGGATATCTTTTGTTATCCCTCTATTGGATTGTCAAATTTGGATTTTGTTGTTCCATCTCCTCCCTTTGGTTGGTTTAAATTCTGCTTGGGTGTGCGAGCCTCCGCCACCGATTTGGATGTCTTTGGAGGTGCTGCCGCATTCAAAAGGCTCCCTGTCTTTCTCTATGTGGAAGGTGCGAACTCTTTTGCTGTGCTGGAATTGGCTTGCAAGTGTTTGGCCGGACGCTGGAGTGTTTCTCCTGCCGCTAGTCTCTCGGATTGGCTGGAATCAAATGCCGCGATCCCGTAGGTGTAGATTTCAGAATGTTGGAATTGGGTGGTGCTTATATTGCTATTTTTAAATTGGGCGGTGATCAGCTTGGTCTCTCGGCTTGCTGGGCCCGATTGATGGTTGCTGGCTTCATCTTGCTTCATTGTTTGAAGGTTCCATGATGCAATCTTCTGAAATGCTGGATTTAAATGTTGCCGACCGGGTGTTGAGTTCGCAACAATTGAAATTGGGCGGTGCTTTCACAGATTTGAATTGTGGTGTTCAGCTTGGTCTCTCGGCAGTTCTACATAGCTGATGACCTC
Source organism: Nepenthes gracilis (assembly GCA_033239525.1). Lineage (NCBI taxonomy): Eukaryota > Viridiplantae > Streptophyta > Magnoliopsida > Caryophyllales > Nepenthaceae > Nepenthes > Nepenthes gracilis. Next base: position 11,178,667 of record BSYO01000005.1, on the reverse strand, counting down.
GGCTTGTACGTGCTCCTGGGCATGTTGGTGGGTGTTTGGTGCCCATTGGTTACTTGGGGTTGGTCATCTCACGGTGGCGGCATTGCCTGTGGTTCCTCTAAGATACGCAGCTTCTACGATTGGCGGCTGCAGGGTTCATATTTTTATATTTTTTATGATTGATATGTCATATCATGTATTGAACGTTGTCCTCCCGGAGGCTTTTTTATTATTATCTCGATGTACCGTCTGCTCGGGTATGCCCCAGCGTTTTATATTTTATTTCTAAGTCAAAATACTTGGAGATAAAATATAGATATTGTAATTTTTTCTCCCATTAATCCAAAATTCTTACTTACCAAAAAAAAATTGTTTCGCTTCCTTTGCCGGAGCTTTTGAGAACTCCGGATTTCGGAGCGCTTTTCTCGCTGGCATTCCGGAATCCGGAGAGGTGATCTGAATCTGTTGCTGGTTCTCGCTTGGACGGTTTGGTGATAAAAAAAAAAGGGGGGGTTTGTCATTTTATTGTTTTAGGGTTCTTTCATTGCCTCCTTTTGGTCGGAGTGCAGATTTCGTCTATCCTTGGACGATACCCACTGGATCGCTGGATTTCTATCCTATCCTTGGACGGAGTGCCTCAGCCGGAGTGTATTTCTGCTCTCTGGACGGAGTGCCTCGGCCGGAGTGATTTTCTGCTCTATGGACGGAGTGACTTCTATGGAGCTCGTTGCGTGTGCTTCTCTGCTGGAGGTTATTCTTATCTCCTTGGACGAAGGGGATTGGCAGTTCTGGAGTGATCAATATGCCTAAACGGACGAAGTGTGCAGGTTTCGTCTTCGCCTTTGACTGGATTGTTTTGCAGTCTCCATGGATGGAGGGGTTTAGTGCTCTTGTTCCTCCACTGTCTGTATCTTTCTAAATGACTTGTGTCATGTGTTTAGGGGTTGCCCTATTTTCTATGTTTCTTTTCCAAGATGGAAATACACTTGGAAAGAATCATATTTCATTGAACATGATATTTTAATTTTAATGCAATTAATTACTTACCAAAAAAAGGTAATTGACCTTCGGGATTAAGCTTAAGATAGTAGCATTAATTTGTTTTAGGAGCTTCCCATGGAGGAAAAAGTCTTGGATAGCATCGACAATCGAAGGACCTGCTATATTCCAAGCCGCCTTGAAAAATTTAGCAGGGAAACCATCCGGGCCTTGAGCTTTACTATCATCAATCGAGAACAGGGACTGGCGGATCTCCTCAGCAGTAATTGGGCTACAGAGACCAAGACGGAGATGTTCAGGAATAGACCGGAGGATAAATGGCCGAAGTCTATCTTCGTGGAACTGATCATACGATCTGCCATAGCGTAGGAGGCGAGTAAAGTGGTTGATGAAAAGATGTTGAACTTCATCTAAGCTGTTTGCGGGCGAGCCATTCTCTTTGATTAAGGAAATGATGTTATTTCTATTATGATTTCCAGCAATAGAGCGAAAAAAATATTTTGTGCATTGATCACCATCTTTGAGCCATCTTATTTTCAATTTTTGCTTAAGAAAATCCAGTTCCTGCCTCAGGGCGCTACAATAATCAGCTTTATAATTCTCTTTAGCATAACCAGAGAGATGAAGATCAGGGAGGGAACCAGCCTTCTGAAAGTCCTCAAGGGCCTTTCGCATTCTGGAGACTTCTTCAGAGATGTCTCCAATGCTACGATTCAAGTCCTTAATCCTCCTCTTGATCATCTGCAATTTAGCCACAATCTGGAACATGGGGACCCCCTGAACACTACACTGCCACCTCTGTTGAACAATGGAGATGAAATGAGGATGTTGAGTAATAAAGTTATTAAACTTGAAACAGCTAGATTTTGGGTGATTCCTAGTTAATGGGGACAAAATGTAGGGAGAGTGGTCAGATAGCCTAGCCGGGGGAAAGGAGGCTTTGTAGCTGAGCTCCATAAGCTAGGGACCATTAACAACCACTCTATCAAGCTTACAGTAAACACAAGAACCCGATTCTCTACCATCATTCCAAGTGAAGAATGTCCCATCAAAGGCCAAGTCCTGCAAATCGCAGTCTTTGAGACATTTATCTAAGGCCATGGAACTATTGCCATGCCAACTACCACCCAGATTCTCAGAAGGAGCTCTAATGGCATTGAAATCACCCAACGCAGCCCAAGGATGGCTAGAGACAAGTTGATGGATGACACGCTACTTATCCCATAGACTTCTACGGTCGGACTCGGAGTTAGATTTATAAATAAAGGAAATAAAAAAAGAATAGTTATTGATTTTGTTCAGGATTTTGCAGTGGATGAATTGGTCTTCTTTAGCCATAATGGTCAAATTGACCCTGCTTACATCCCAACCAATCCAAATATAACCAAAAGAAGTAGCGGAGTAATTCACCTCCCAATGCCAAGATGGCATCAGGTTTTTAGCAATATGGGAGGCCTTATATTCTTTGACACGGGTCTCCACAAGACCAATAATATTGCAGCTGGAGGAACGAATGAAGTGTTTGACTTCATGGGTTTTGATCTCCCCATTAAGTCCACGGACATTCCAACAGGCTAGGCTAACCATGGGGCTTAGAAGAAAGGGATTTTTTCTTTTTAGGCCCCTTAGGTTTTTTCAAAATAGATTTAAGCAAGCGATCTCCTCCGGTCTTACCATCTTGGGCGGATGCAGAGACCACACCAGCTTCACTGGATGTGAACGGGGGGCGCTCCCCCATGGATCTTGCCAAATTCCCCTATCGGGATGCTTTAGCGGACGAGGGAAGCGAACACTCAGGAGGAGGGGGAGAAGCAGGGGACCCAAATTGTTCATCACTTGGGGACGGAACCACAATGCTAGCAGGCACCTGGGAAGCCACAATGCCATGTGGGACACTCCGGCTGTCACTAATGCCGATGCCGAGGGGCGACATTGGTCAACAAACTGCTTAGAAGTCAACAAACACCCGGTAGTTCCAGTGGAAGGAACTTCAGGGCAAGAGGGACTGGAACCGGTCTGGACGGGATCAACCTGAATCCCCACCTACCAGTTTGAGACCAGAACGGAGATGGGGCAAGCCTCCTCGCTGAGACCTTGGAGGGTCGCAAAGGAATTAGAACAACTCTTGGAAGGGGGTTGAGGACTGGGGGGATTAGAAGGCTCCCTAAGGGGGGAAGAAGCCTTGGGGGACACACCTCGGGAGGAAGGGGGCTTTTGAGAATGCCGAACACTTCCAACGGATGTAGCTGCTTTTCCAAATTGCAGCGAGAGGGATAGTGTCCCAGGCGGTTACACAGACTGCACCAAACAGGGTTTCCTTGGTATACCCCTGATTCCACCCCTGACTCCTCCCCTGCGATTTTGAATTCTTGCTCTCCCCCGCCTTCATCCTTCCTTGCCGGTGCCCATGGCGCCGGTCAGCTCCTCCCCTTCTCGACTTCCAGATGGTCTGGCCAACCTTTCTTCTCCTGAATCTCACCCCACCGTTCTCTCTGACTCCTCAACTCCTTTCCTTCCTCGCCCGGCAACCCCATGGCCCCATAACGTCCCCTTTCCAGTTTCCTCTTCCCAATCCCCCTCTCCGTCTTCCAATTCCGATTACCCCCCACTCTCTGCCTCATCTTGTCATCGTGCCCCGCGACGTTCCCCCAAATCATCGTCTACTGCGGCGTCTACCTTGGTCTCTGAGGCTTCCCCTGCTCTCCCCAACCCGCTTTCCATTCAACCCGTGTTTCCTAAATCGGGTGTCGCTTTGAATGGCTTTTCTTTGTCGCCCTCCCCGTTTGGCACTTGCGCTCCCGAAGAGGTCAGACTCGATTCGGTAAAACTGAATTTGGCTTCTGGCAATCTGGATTTGGCCGATTCCTCCTGTATCGAATCGCCCTCCATTGTTGGTTCGATGGATGCGTCTCTCTGTTCTGGGATTGTGAATCACTCTTTTCACAACCACTGCATCGAAGGGCCCCTTCCCTTATCGGCTGATCCTCCTTCAAGAATTTCGGACAGACCTGAGGCTCTGGTTTTCCCCTCTGGTGTACCAGTTTTCGGACTGCTGAATAAACAGGCTGGTGCGGTGCCCTTTCGAGGTTCTGAGGCTCAGGTTGGATCGCTGTCAACTGATGCTATGCCGTGCTCCTGTTTGGGCCCCTTTGCCCCCCCTCTGGCTTCTTGCCCAATGGCGTCGCCTGTTGTACCCCTTTCTTGTGCTGATGGTCCGAATCCAACAAAACTTCCGCTTCATGCCCATTTGGAGCCCTTATTCCCTGCCAACCGTCTGCCGCATGGGCTTCGGTGGTCGAGAAACTTGCAATAGGAGGTAAAGCATCGCTTAAATTCTACCCTCCTAATTTTTCCGACTCTAAGAACTTTATTTTGTCCCCACCTCCTGAGGTTATCCAACAGGGCATGGATTTGTGGGACGCTACCCTAGTTGGATATTTTGTTGGTAATCCAGTTCATTTCAATGCCGTTAATAATATTACTAGGAAAATCTGGAAGCGGTTTGAACTTCAACATGTGGCTGGTAATGAATTGGGCTTCTTCTTCTTCCTGTTCTCTTCTAACTCTATGTGGAGAAATGTCTTGCTAATGGTCCATGGACTATTGCCGGTCTTCCTTTCTTCCTTAAGAAATGGAAACCGGGAATGGTCTTATCTCGGGAGGAGCACAAATCCTTCCCTATTTGGATCACTATGTCTGGGATCCCGATTGAATACTGGACCCCACTAGGGTTAAGCTGGATTGCGAGTGCGGTGGGGAAACCTATCCTTTTAGACCCGGTTACTGAAAAGCTTGAACGTATGGGCTTTGCGAGAGTCTGTGTCGAAATGTGGGCCGATGGCCCTAGGCCGAAATCTGTAAAGATTCGAAAAAGTGGCCTTGACGAGCGGTCAAAAAATCATCTCATCGAGATTAAATTTGAGTACCATCATAAATCTTCTCGTAGTGTCCCTCCTGGAAAGATTGGGATTAAGGTTCCCCAAACGAAATCTTCTTGGGTCCCGAAGAGAGTAGTCTCTCCTAAGCTGAACCTTTCCCCCTCCCCTTCTAAGCCATCACCCTGCAAAAAACCTCCTTTAGATGCTCTTCCCATCCCTGGAAATGATGAGCTTAAGGAGATTTCCACCTTTAATGCTTTTGAGGTCCTCCAAGGGGTAAATCTGATCGAACCAGCGGAAAACATGGATCAAGCCACGGCTGTTCTACCCAATGGATGTGAATTGAATCCTCCAATTAGCCTTTTTTTTGGTAAGTAAAATCCTCCAATTAGCCATAGTGACCCTTTCCCTGTTCCTTTGAAGGTTGAAGCCCTGGGCGCTCCTGCTTCGCCCCGTGGCATCGCCGAGGACGGCCTATCTGTTAAGAATTCTCACCTTTCTTCACCCTATGGTTCTGTTAATTAGAACCTGTGCGTGATGCGCCCTAGCCATTTATGCATGGAGCATGCTTGCTCTATCCATGATCCTGGTTTGTCCTGTCACTTTCAACAGAGACCTCCTTCCAGCAAAGGTCTTCTATTGGATACCCCCCTAAGTATCCCATCCGGTGCCTTAGATGCTATGACGGGTGGAGACTCCTCAAAGAGTGGGAGACTCGACTCCGCTAGGAAACATAAAAAATCCCGGAGGAATAAAAAATCCTCCCCCTCCTCCCCCCTACCCATGATTAGCATTGCATGTTGGAACGTAAGGGGACTGAATGGGCTGGTAAAAGCCCATGAAGTCTCTAACCTTATTAGTACTCACGGATGCAGTATTGCTGGTCTGGTCGAAACTAAGGTTGCGGAGAAGAATTCTCAGTTTATTTCCGCTAGAATCATATCTAATTGGTCTTGGGCCATGAATTACTCTGTCTCTTCGATCGGTCGGATTTGGGTTGGTTGGGACCCCCAAAAGGTCTCGGTCAACATCCTCTCCATCGAAGATCAGGTCATTTGGGAGAGCCTTAGGAAGATATCTAACCACGCTGGCAACCTCCCTTGGGCTGCTCTTGGAGATTTCAATGCTGTTAGATCTCCGTCTGAGGCCCTTGGTGGCATCTGGCACCATAAAAGCTCGACTGATCTAGAAAATTGCCTCAGAGAATGCGATTTGGATGTGTATGCCATGAAGGTGTGCACTATACCTGGAATGATGGCCGGGACTCCTCCCAACGCATCTACTGGAAGCTTGATCGAGTTGTTGCTAATGGGCAGTGGTTTGATCAGTTCAGCAGGACCAAAGCTCTCTTTTCCCCAGAAACCAGAACGCAGTCATTGGAAGAGAGAGATTCTCCTCCTTCTCTCTAACTTTCAAATTTCAAAATTAAAATTTGAACTGCACGGCTCATTGTCCCTGACCTCGCCGGTCATGGCCGGCCTTCTAGGGCCCCACCCAATCCTCTTCCGGTCGGCGCGCCACCCGTTCTCCCTACGTCCTCCCCTCCGACATCCAAATCCCTAGTTCCTTCCCCTCCTCTGAGTCCGCCTTCGAATCGAATCATGGACACTCTGGCTCCAGCCCCTGATGCTCCCCCTTCACGGCCTTCGAATCAGTGGCCCGCTTGTAATAGCTCTGAAAATCAACGATCGTCAAGAAAGGTGGCGTTGGTCTCTGTTCTGAGCTGACCTTCTTCTCACACCAGGATTCTGGGAACTCCAACGGCGCCATATCACCCCCTCCCGAAGTGATTGAACAAGGTTCGCTGCTCTGGGGCTTCACTTTGGTTGGGCATTTTATGGACTCTCCCCCACACTTCTTGGCCGTTAAGGCCATTGCAAGGAAAATTTGGGCCCGATTTGGGCTCAAACATATCGCCGGTAACGAAGCTGGCTTTTTCTTTTTTCGTTTCCCATCCCTGGAGATGATGGAGAACTGCCTTCGGGCGGGTCCGTGGCTTTTCTCTGGAAAAGCAATTTTCCTCAAGCGATGGTCTCCAGGCTTGGCATTGAGAAAGGAGGAACACATGCGCTTCCCCATTTGGATCAAATTATCAAACCTGCCGATTGAGTTATGGACTCATTCCGGGCTTAGTTGGGTTGCAAGTGCCATTGGGATACCTTTGCTACTTGAACCCAGGACAGCACGAATGGAGAATGTTTCTTTCGCCAAGATTTGCGTCGAGGTTGGTATTGATGGTCCTTTTCCTAATTGTATTGCTATTCAATCATGCCCCGAATCTGATTCCATTTCAATGGTGAATGTGGAGTATGGATGGAAGCCTACACGCTGTGCTCGCTGCCAGATGATTGGTCATATCGAATCAAAATGTATGCCCAAGAAGACTAGATTTCAATCTGGCAGATCTCGTCCTAACCCCTCCAATGCTGTCCCTGACGAAAGTGTCCAAGGGGTCTTTTTTTTTGATAAGTAAGTGTTTTGGATTATAGAGAGAAAAAATTGCAGAATCTATGTTTTTACGCCAAGTATTTTAACTTGGAGTAAAAATATAAACCGCTGGGGCATACCCCGAGCAACATTAGAAAATACAAAAAAAAACATCACTAGGAGGATACACGATTAAAATAATCAACAAAAAATGAGACCAGCCTAAAAAAAATAGACCTAACTCAAAAGCCACCGCTGCCAAATCGACATGAGAAACACAGCAAACGGGTAATATCAAAGCCAGCCATCAAAGACGAAAAAAACAGCCAAGAAAGATTCCCGCAGCTGCAGAAACCAGATCTGAAATTTCAGCAACATCAGCTCCAGCAACCACAAAATAGAGACATCAAAACAAGCAGCCAGCACATTCTAAACCAGCAAACACCAGTAGCACCCGGACAACACAGCCAAGAACAGCTTCTCAACCCTAGCCCAAACAATTTAAAGCAAGTGTTAACCCTGTACTGCATCAATTCCAGCAAGACCAAGAGCTGCCCCAAGATTTCCAATGCCCCCATCACCAACAGATGGCGCCCGCAGCAACCATATGCCTTCGTAGTTTACGCCTGGCTTCAGCAAGCAGAATCAAGATTCCAAAGAACTATTTGAGCACCAGCGCCTCAATATTTGGACGCATCAAAGACACATACAAACAGAACCCTCAATACAACTCCAAACCATCCATATCCTGCCAGCAGCGCCTCCCTCAACCAGAGCAAAAAAACATGATCCAAGCTCCTCTCCTCATCAGACATCTAACAACTGCAGTTCACATCCCGGTGTCATCCGGTGTTCC
>BSYO01000005.1:10538103-10562928 GCA_033239525.1 Nepenthes gracilis | reverse complement strand
CACCGGGATTGTTTTCTTACTCCATTCTCCAGCTCATGCCCATTGATTTGAGTCTCCACATCTCAGGAAATGAGTTAAGAGACATGGGATTACTAGGGTACATTCTGCAGGTGGGACAACACTATCGGACACTTTCCCATTCAAATTGCACTGGTTTGATCAGTCCTTTTCAGTTGAGCTACTCCGACCTAATCCAATTTGAAGTTTCATTGAGGACTGAAACAGGTTAAAATATGGGAAGTGATCAAATAGAGAAGGGTGCCTAATTATTCTACAATTCAAGGTGGAAGTGTTGAAAACCTTGCAGGATGCTTAGTTTCACTTGTATCACCCAGAAGTGAATATTGAATTGAAAGTTATTCCAGATAAGCAGAGAATGCCAACCCAACTCTGCACAACAGGTGCTGGACTTTCTGCCACTTGTAGTAACTGGTGTGCAACAACGTTCTGAAGCTGTAATTGAGGTGGCTAACAAAATGAAATGCCAGGGTGACATTGTTGATCATCATTTCAAAAATTATGGCTACGATAGTCAGGAAGTTCATGAGCTTCAAAAATTTTGTAAGCACATGTTTGTGTATTTCATCTATCAAAACTCAATCAATATAAATACCAGAGAATGATGAGTGGTGAGGAGGAGAGGGTGAGAATGGTCTCAGAGACTGCAAACTGCAGTCATCAATTTTGAAAATGCCACCACATCATTTCATCACCATGACAATGCTGCCACGTCATTTTTTCCATCGTGTTGATTGACATGTCATATTTTCTCTTGGAATTCAGGACTGCTAATGTTTGGTGTGAATTTTCAGTCACTTTTGCAACTCTCAGGAGACATAAGACATGCTTTAAGTTGCGTTGAATAAATAAAAGTCCAAGAAGTTCAGATTTTTCTAGATCATTGAGGCTTCTTTACAGACAACTTTTAAATTTGGCACTTCGAGGCTATCATAATAAATTCTGACCAATTTAATTAACGTGCGTCCCAAATAAGAATGGATTAACATACTGGAAAACCGAGTGACAGACACTGCACATTTAGACAGAACTGTAAGAAAGTTATGGTACTGCAGGTTTGAGTCACTTATAGATGTAACTATAGATACACCAAACAAGGTTTGAGGCATATACATATACCTAAAAAGTCGTGTTCAAATGGTACAAATCCCAAATTTTGGGATCAAAGGCACTTGGGCCTTTTTAATGAGCATTGTCCATCATCATTGTTTTTCAAGTGGTCACTATCAGACTATCATAACTTAAAACCTACATAGTAATGCAGGGAATGGAGAAAATTGGGGAAGGGAAGGAGAACAAATTTGGATAAGGTGAAGCGACAAAAGGAAGAGGAATAGAGACAGAAGGATGACCAGAGAAAAGAGAAGTAGACGTCAGAAGAGCAAGAAGGAAATCACAATACTAAATATTTTATTAAATTCATCAAATATCTATTCAATATTAGAGTTAGGATCCTTAAATAAAGAACCTCCATCCTAGGTAAATTAGACAATAAATATAATTTTTTAACTAATAATATCTCAAAATTTAAAAATAATATCTCTCAAAATAAAATCATTCTTAATATAAAAATAAAATAAAATAAAATCTTATTAAATAAAATAAACTAAAATCTCACATTTCTAAGATAAAAATATAATAAAATCTCTTAATAAAATCTCTCAAATTAAATCAAAATAAAATAAAATAAAATCTTTTTAATGAAAAAAATTAAATACTTTCTAATTTAGAATATTTTTAATATCCACATCAATTCTCCTCAAGTAGGTGAGATTCGATCTCATCGAATAAATATTTCTGTTGTCAATTCCCCCAACCACAAGTTGAGTGTCTTATAATATGAAGTAAGAGCAATTGTGACAATTTGATCAACTATTATTGCACCCCAAAGAAGAACTGCCATTTCTGCCCCTTGGGTATTCTTAAATGTGACATATACAGTCTTGGAGCGCTCACTCTTGCAATGTAATGCAACATATTCTATATCCCCATAAAAGGAGAAAAATTCCTTGATGTCTCGATGTGATGTACGAAGGGATAGGTTGCAAACTTTCACAATTCTTATCAACATGGAATTTGATGTAGGGGTGGGGTGGCAAGGGGAAGGCAGGAGAGAAGGAGAAATGGGGTGAATAGGAAGGGAATAGAGAGAGTTGAGAAGTAGAAGGAACAAGAGAGAAGAAAGACAATAACAATTTGATGTAGGAAATAAGAACCTATCTCTGATACCAAATTTGATATAAAAAAAAGGAAAAATAGGGAAAGGGAAGAAGAAGAAATTGGAAGAAGGGGAAGAGACAAGAAGATGAGGAATAGAGACAAAATGAGGACAAGATAGAAATAAAGTAGAGATCAGGAGAGCGAGAAGGAAATTACAATACTTAATATTTCATTCAATTCATCAAATATCTATTCAATATAAAAGTTAGAATCCTTATACAGAAAACCTCCATCCTAAATGAATTAGAAAATAAATATAATTTTCTAACTGATAATATCTCAAAATTTAAAAAACAATATCTTTAAAAATAAAAATAAAAAAAATTTCTAATATAAAAATAAAATAAAATAAAATTTCACCAAATAAAATAAAATAAAATCTCACTTTTCTAATATAAAAATAAAATAAAATCTCACTATCATAAAATCTCTCCATAAAACCTATCAAATAAAATCAAAATCAAATAAAATAAATTTTTTTCTACTAAAAAAAAATTAAATCTTTTCTAATTTAAAATATTTTCAATATCCGGATCACATATATAACATATTAGAGAATGCAGAATATATAATCAGAGAATGACAAAAAATACATCTGCAAAAACAGTGAAGCATCGGCATGATTATATCAATCTAAATAGAGGGTCACTGATACCCCGTTTGGCCCCTAGATTTAAAATATTTTGGCTCTTTTTGGATATGCAAAGGACAAGGGAAATAAAAATAAGTTATTGAGTTAAATAAAATTTTAAAAACGTTGTAGCATCCTATGTTTGATCCGAGGGCATAACTGTATGGCAACATATTTATGAAAACAACATGGTAAGAATCATCTCGAACATAACACTTCAAGCAAACAATTTGGAACATAGGACAGATGTTGCAAATCAAAAGGAAATATAAATTATAAGCGCTTTGAAAGTGAAAGAAAAAAAAAGGAAAGCGGTGAAATACAAAGAAAATGTAGGCAGTTAAATATGAAACAACCCAAGGATAAAAAACCAATCCCTCCTTTAATTCTTTAAATGCCTTCTTACCCGCCTCCAATATACCAAAGCTCCTAATATGGCATATTGCAATGCCAACCAAGGCTGGCAGAAATCTGCAGTTGGTTGTCAGGAAATTAACAAAACACTGAAGTAGAACAAGAAGCACCCATAAAACTTCGTGCATACGATATATAACTGAATAATAACATCAATGCCAATGAAATACATAAGTGCCTTAATATTGCACCGAAGAAGGTCCTCCAAATTTTGTATCTAGCTCTCCATGGCCCTGAAACAGACAAGAAGGTGGCATATGAAACATCATTGTGAGAAACCAAAAGGTGAAGTTTATTTAGGATAATTAAGGTAGATCCCACCGGGCAAACTACAGATGATGGCAGTTGTAAAGCAGGGGCAAAAATCTTTTGCTATGATATCCAAAACAAAATCCGGCTAAGGCTCTGTTAAGGTCAACCCATCTATTAGGCTCCTATGTGAATCCAAGGGCCTTGATTTTATGTTGAGAAATGAAGGACTACGATTAATCCTCCATAATTAATGACCAATTTTAATCTTGACCCTTTATTTTTTAAGATAAAATCAGGAACCTTAGTTAATAAATGAAAAGGGCATGGATGCAGCCACATAATACACAAGTGCACAAATATATCCAGCTTCTAGCAGCAACGTCAATCATTACGTGCCACACACAAGTCAACGCACTTCTATTCTGCAGAGCACATAATTCTAGACATAATTTACTCAATTATACAGTATTTATTGCATCATCAGCATGTTTGAGCCTTAACGGCAAAAAATATTTTTTAGCCCTTCGAACGACTAATTACAGGAGTTGCTCCCCAAAAGGAAGAGAAACCACTTCCCTTCCAAAGTATCTATATCATTTTGAAGGACAAAGAGCTGCAAGAAACATTTGCTAAATAATGCTGTTTTTCAATACAGTATTACACTATTGCAGCATGAATTCCTCAACTATGCAGTAGACAAAAAGAGAAAAAACTAATAATAACAATAATAATAATAGTAATTGTGGTGGTCTGAACCCAAATCATCAGACCCAGCTTGAAATGCTCGTGTGGAAACCTCAAACCACATAAGTTATCAAATATCCATAATAAATCTTGGCATTCATCAACATAAAATCAACCTCTTATTAAAGTAATGTAAATATAACTAATATAAAAACAATTGAGCGCCACTGGATGCAGCCCTGAAAATAACCACCAAGCCTCTATGCAACATATCCTTTCTATCACAAAAAAAAAAAAAAAAAGGCTACTAGCCTTCAAAATTTTCACTACCTGAAAGTCTCGTAGTAAATGAAAATTTTCCTGTTAGTGCTATATACTCAACTTGAATAAGGAGCAAATAAAATATAATGGTGAGTCAAATATTTAGCAAGTGATAATAATTAACAACGCATAATAATCAATAATCATCTTAGATAAATAATATCAAGATATACAAAAGTAATAACAGCAACATAAAACTTAATAATAAACTCTATTCAACTTTATAACTCATCATAACTATAACTCAAAAGTAACAATAAGAATAAATCCCTACAAACACATATATTACGAAGATAAAGAATTTCATAGAATCTGAACCTGATCAACAATAGGTAGGGATCCCCAGAGTCCAACAACACAAGAAAGATAGGGATTTTTTGGTTCCAAATATCAATACCAATAATCTAGATACTCCCAATAGAAATAACAATACAATATCATGGATTTCATAGAATTCGAATTTCAATGAATCTAACTTACAAATTTTATTGGATATAACTTATGAATTCTACTAAATCCCAAACTCAAAAGATATCAATAATAATAAGATATTACAAAAATTTTTTAGATCTTATTTTGCCACAGTAAACCAAAGGTCACGTATATTTGCCCTGTTAGCTGGATATGTATCATGAGGTAGTTGATACTTGCAAGTTTAACACAATCAAATTAATGGTCTACCGAGACTGCCAGACATCTCACTTGCGCACATTCCCTCTGCACAAAAGGATATAGGAATAATCATGCCTAACTTCCCTTTGCTACAAAGGGAATGAGAATATCACTACTTAGATACCCTCCATTCACAAAGAGTACCAAAATCATCCAAACATGTCAAACACAATATCACTCACCGTGATATTCTTCAATACCATATGATATGATGATCACATTGCTATAAATATCCCTCCACACTAAGAAAAATATATCGTCACCACCATGATATGAAAATTAGTATCGAACAATTATTGACCACACTTAGATTTCGTAATTTCTATATTTGTTGAGATCGTAGTATTTCCATATGATCATCTTTATCTTAACCATAAAAAGCCAGTAATATATTCACGCAATTGAGTATAATTTAAAGAAACTCAGCAACATGCAACGATAGAAGTGTTGTTTGATGCTAATAATGACCATACGCATGCAGTCAAAGCAAACACATGAGTTTCATCCATCAATTACTATAACTTCAGTAATCGAAATCCTGTTTCATCAATGCAATATTAATCTATGCATAACATAGCATAAAATGGTAGTTAAATAGACCTAAACACATGAGTTTAACACAAATCATTAGCCTAAAATTTTCAACAGCTTCAATAAGCATGAGCTAAGACAGATTTTTGTGATCATCGTCACATCTTTGTCTCTTGATTACTACCTCATGTAATTGAACATAACTTCTGGCAATGTTAGAGTTAAACTACATATTTCATAAAGCAAGAATGATATCATAACTGTTATAAATGCATTTATTTAATATATGCATGAGTGGCTCAAACATGGTCCGAAAGCACAGCCACCTGTGAACAAACCAAATTTCAGTGCTCCTAAACTCACCTTTGTCACTTGATTTGTGTGATGTGTAGGCATCGAACCCGAAATTCATCAATAAAATATTAAATTACACATTTCAAAGTATAATAACACCAATTTTTAAGATATGAACAGATTGGTTAAATATAAAAATAGATGGCCCAAAAATGGTTCAGAAATCTATTTTTTTAAGAAATGGTGAGCTGAATCAGTTTTCAGTGTTTATAAACCACTTTGATCACTTGATTCCTACAATTTCGGGAAATCAAAATCAAGATTCCTTAATATTAAATTACATATTTTGTAGTATAAGAAAACTCATTTAAAAGGTATAAATGGATTAATTAAACGTATAAATGGCTTGCCCGAAACTGGCTCAGAGACTGGTTTCTCTCTCACTGTCACTGTTCATCTTCTTCTATAAGTGATGGTTACTATTCATAGTTTCTGCAGGAGCACAAAACTCATTCAACGAAGGCTAAGTTACTACAGCCCACTAAAGTCTACTATGTTCAAGCAACTAACAAGTTAACCGTGACTTCCATTTGGTTCCAAAATACAAAAAACTATGCTCTGTTTTCCAACCAAAGGAAATTTACAGTGATAGGATGAGAATTAACTTCGATTTCAATGGAGATTAATAAGAATAAATAGCACATCAACAAGAGGATGAAAAATACTTGCAAGAAGATCGACCTCATGAAAGACGAGGAGTATCACTTGCCTTGATGATTTCATTCTCTTCCGTACAGCAGCAGCCAAACATGTGGCAACAACACAGCAGCAAATGACGATTTTCTTAGTAGCAGCAGCAACTGCTTCATTAGCGAAAAATGTTCAAAACGGCAAAGAGCAACCAACAGCAGCTCTAGTAACGGCAGCAATCAACAGTACCAATGGCAAAATAGAGCACAGCAAGACTTCTGATTCTCCCTCTCTTTCGATTTTCTCTACTCTCTCTGCTCTCTTCCCTCTCCCCTCTCCCCCTTCCCGAGCGATTCTCCTCAACAGAATTCTATTGCAACAAAAAGAAGAAATTGAGAGCAGTGAGGAATGAGGCGTGAGGGCTATGAGTAGCGAAGCTCCTTAAATAGAATTTTATAGGAGAAAATGGCTTGCCGAGGTGACATGGGCGGCTGATGATTTGTTTTGCTGCAAAATAATTAGGGTTTGGCTATGGTGGAGTATTTGGGAACCGATTGATTGTTGGCGCAAAACGGAAGACATAGTGACTGATTGGACAGACTCGCTCGGTCGACGCAGGCAACAATAGAGATAGAATAAGTGAGAAAATACACACACGAGATTTTAACGTGGAAAGACCCTTCTTGACTAATGGAAAAACTACAAAAGAATACATTATAAATAGTTGATTGTTTACAAAAATGTTAGCTACATGCCCCCAAATAAAGATAATAATTACAAGTGTTTATCTCTCAATCTCTCTAGAAAAGTATCTCTCTCTATCTTTATCGCAAAAGCTTGCCCATAACTTTATCTATGCACACACAAGTGATGCTCACACACACACCCCCACAAACAAAGGGCACAAGTATATATATATTTATATATATATATACAAGAGGCCTATTGGGCGCCTAACCACCCTAGCAGTAGGGTGGCAGGCCTAGTGGGCGCCTAACCACCTTAGCAGTAGGGTGGCAGGACCACGCCTCCTAGGCCTACCACAGCAGGCGCACGCCTGGCGTGCAGAGTGGCAGGCCTGTCACCCCATTGGAAGTTGTAACCGCCTCAAACTTTCAACCAAGGTGGGTCAATTGCCAACCTGCAAATGCAGCTGTAGTAGGCCTACAAAGAGAGGGAGTTAACGCCTAGGCATTCAGAGTCCTCGTCCATGTCTTCAACTACCTCTTGGACATGACTCATCCAACAGGTCCTCGTCCATTTTGACAGACTTCTCAAACTTATGTTCTCGGACCTCTCCAATAGTCCGCATCCATTTTCTTCCACATGTCCGCGGACAAAACCCCACGAAGGGAGTGACCCCAACAAACTTCTCCTCACGACCGAGTGGGAGTAAAGTCAGTCACATCGGCAATGTCACAACAAGCTTTCAGCTTTCCCTTTGGCAAAACTTTGGTCAACATGTCTAAGCGATTCTCATCCGTCCGGACCTTTCCATTTGATAGCTGCCCATCATCAAAAACATTTCTCACCTAATGTTATTGCATGTCAATGTGTTTCGATCTGAAGTGGAATGAGGAGTTTTTACACAAGTGAATGGCACTTTGGCTATCACAAAGGACCTTGTACGTTTCTTGCCTTAAACCCAACTCTTGGACGAACCTTTTCATCAAGAGCATTTCCTTGCAGACTTTGGTCACGGCAATGAACTCTGCCCCCGTAGTCGAGAGGGTAACGTAATTCTGCAACTTGGACTGCCAGGAGACTGCCTCTCTCGTAAATTTTACCAAGTATCCGGACGTTGATTTTTGAGAGTTAACGTTCCCGGCAATGTCTACGTCCGTGTACCCAACTAGTTGAAGTTTCTCCCCCCCAAAATGCAAACCCATCTTTGAAGTCCCATGGAGATATCTGAAAATCCACTTCACCACGGACCAATGCTCCATCCCTGGGTTTGAGAGAAACCGGCTGACAAGACCAACTGCATGAGCAATGTCCAACCCCATACATTAGATTACCAACGGCCAAGGAGTAAGGAATCTTACTCATGCATGCTTTTTCTGTGTCCGAGGACGAACACTGCTACTTGCTCAACCTAAAGTGGTTGGCCAGAGGGGTACTGACAAGCTTGGAGCTTTCCATGTTAAATCGCTGAAGCACCTTTTCAACATAGCCTTCCTAGGACAGCCAGAGCTTCTTGTTCCCTCGGTCGCGAAATATTCTAATCCCCATAATCTACTTTGCCAGTTCAAGGTCCTTTATGGCAAAAGACTGCCCCAATTGCTCTTTCAGCTCTTTAATCCGAGTACTGTTCTGTCCGACAACTAGCATGTCGTCCACATAAAGAAGGATGATGACAAAGTCATTCTTGAAAAATCTCTGGACAAAGACACAGTGGTCGGAAGTAGTCTTATGGTATCCTCGTTCGACCATGACAGAGTCAAACTTCCGGTACCACTGTCTCGGAGCCTACTTCAACCCGTACAAGTTCTTCTTCAAACGAAAGACCAGTCCATTCTTCCCATCAACCTCGAACCCTTCTAGTTGTTCCATGTAGATCTCTTCCTTAAGATCACCATGAAGAAATATTGTCCGGGACGTCAGTTGCTCTATCTCCAAATCCAAAGCTGCTGCCAGTCCAAGCACCACACATACCGAGGACATCTTAACAACAGGTGCAAAGATTTCATCAAAGTCAACACCCTTACGTTGATTGAAGCCCTTAGCCACAAGCCGAGCCTTTTGTCTTGGGTGTAAAGTGTCCTCGGTCGTCTTTAGGAAGACCCATTTGTTCTTCAAGGCCTTTTTCCCCTTGGGAAACTTAGCCAACTCAAAGGTATGGTTCTCATGAAGGGAGGCCATTTCTTCCTTCATGGTCTCAAACCATTTATCCTTTTGAGCACTGCTCATGGCCTCGCCAAAGTCCTCAAGTTCTCCTGCATCAGTGAGTAGGACGTACTCACTTACTGGTAGGCAGATGGACGGATGTCTCTCCCTGGATGACCATCTTACAGGGGCCACCTCGGCCTGTTGAGGTGCCTGATCTTCAACTAGATTCTCCTGAGGCGTTGGAACCACCTCATCACTGTTGCCGCCCATTCTTGGTCCGCAGACCTCGGACTCAAGAGGTACTGGACGGACAGTTTCAACATTAATCCTGTCCATCCGGGAAGTGTTGGGTTGAATCTTCTTCTCTTTCCCAATGTCCTCGATGGTCTCTTCTTCAATAAAGATCACGTCACGGGATTGGACCAACTTCTTTTCCACTGGGTCATAGAACCTATACCCAAGCTCATCCTCGTCGTAGCCTGAAAAGACACATTACTTTGTCTTTGGCTCTAACTTGCTCCTCTCATCTCTCCGAATATGAACAAAGGCTTTATAACCAAATGTCCTCAGACTCGCAGGCCAAAAGGAGGTCACCTCCTGTAACAACAGAGACGGAGGACTTTTCCTAGCCACGTCTCTTTTCACCCCTATCTTTTCCAGTGTTTTCATACTTTCACTTGTAACAAAATCTTTTAATGTGCCCCTTCTTGCCACAATGATGGCACTCCATGTTCTAGTACCGAGAACGTGACTTACTCCGCCCTTTGTCTTTAGACTTTGAGCCACATCCTCGGCTCCTTCCCCTTGATTCGGTGACAAGGACTTCGGAGTGCTAAGAGGAGGATGTACCCTGAGACCGGTGTCTCATCTCCTCGTTCAGCGCAGCTCCTTTAGCCATCTCCAAAGTTACCACGCCGTTAGGAGCTGTATTGGCAATGGTGATCCTCATCACCTCCCATGAGTTCGAGAGGGTTTTCAGGAGCAAGAGTCCAAGCACCTCATCCTCAAATTTGATCCCCATGCCACTCAGGCGATCAACACAGCCCTGGAATTCGTTCAAGTGGTCAGTGACAGATGAGCTGTCCTTGTACTGAATCTGCATGAGCTTCATCAAGTGAAAGATTTTGTTATTGTCGGTCTTGGAGGCGTATAGCTTCTGCAATTTCTCCCACAACGTCTTGGCATTCATCTCTCCTCTAACGTGGTTGTACACGTTATCATCTATGAACTGCCGGATATAGCCACACACTTGCTTCTGTTCCAACGTCCACTCCTCGTTCGATTTTTCAGCCGGCTTCTGTGTGGCAAAAATCAAATTGTGCATGGACTTCACAAAGAGCAAGTCCAACATCTTACTCTGCCAAGTGTCAAAATTGGTTCTATTTAAGCATGTCATTTTGCTCCCGACCTCCATAACAGCCAGCAACAAGGTCACTATTCAAAGAACCACGCCTCTGATACCACTTGTTGGTGCAAAACGGAAGACACGGTGACCGCTCGGACAGACCACTCGGTCGGACGGGCAACAGTAGAGATAGAATAACTAAGAAAATATACACACGAGATTTTAACGTGGAAAGACCCTTCTTGACTAAGGGAAAAACCACAAAAGAATGCACTATAAATAGTTGATTGTTTACAATAATGTTAGCTACGTAAGCCCAAACAAAGATAACAATCACAAGTATATATCTCTCAATCTCTCTAGAAAAGTTTCTCTCTCTATCTTTACAGCAAAAACTTGCCCATAACTCTCTCTATGCACACACAAGTGATGCTCACACACACACCCCCACAAACAAAGGGTACAAGTATATATATATATACAAGAGGCCTAGTAGGCGCCCAGCCACCCTAGCAGTAGGATGGCAGGACCACGCCTCCAAGGCCTGCCACAGCAGGCGCACGCCTGGCGTGCAGAGTGGCAGGCTTATCGCCCCATTGAAAGTTATAGCCGCCTCAAACTTCCAATCAGGGTGGGTCAACTGCCCACCTGCAAACGCAGCTGTAGCAAGCCTACAAAGAGAGAGAGTCAACGCCTAGGCATTCAAAGCCCTTGTCCATGTCTTTAGCTACCTCTCGGACATAACTCATCCAATAGGTCCTCGTCCATTTTGAAAGACTTCTTGGACTTATGTTCTTTGACCTCTCCAATAGTCCGTGTCCATTTTTTTCCACATGTCCGTGGATAAAACCCCACGAGGGGAGTGACCCCAACATTGATGTTGGGGGAAAAGCTTGAGGAGGCTAGTTGGCCAATTAATACAATTCAATTTAGAGGAGTCACAAAATCTAGTAGTATAATAATTTAAATTACCATATTAAAATCATACAGAAATTTAATAAATATAGTGAAAAATTTTCTTAACTGAAAATTTGATTTGAACAATAAATTGACTGAGATAAAAAATCATCAAAACTCCAAACAAAGAATTGTCCAAAATTGATACGTTTAGGTTATCTTAAAAGAGTATAGGCTCAACTACATCATATCAATTCTAAAAGTCTTCATTTGCATATTATTTCTCTTAAATTTATTATATTTACTGATCACTGGTCAAAATAGTCCCAAGATAAAATATCAGTGTGTTACAATCATTCCTCCTCAAAAAATTTCATCCCCAAAATATATACATCAATCCTAAAAAAATACAAGCATTTTCCCTTAAACTCTTCCTTTAACTCCAACATCGTCTCTCTCTCAATGTGATGTCTCTAATAGACCTTCACTATCGAAATCAACTTGCGTTTAAGGATCTTCTCTTGGTGGTCCACTATGTGCACTGGTTGCTCCTCTAAAGATAAGTCCTCATAGACCTACAATGATGAGTAATCAATCACATAGATCAGGTCATACACGTACTTTTGCATTATAGATGTATGGTATCATCATGTATCGAGGAGAGAGTTGGTGGTAGCACTAATTTGTATGCTACCTCACTGATGCATTCTAGGATCATAGAGGGTTTGATAAAATGTGGTTAAAATTTTTCCATTTACACCAAAATTAACACCACCTTTCCATAGAAAAACTTTTAAAGAAAAACAATATCCCCCGCATCAAATTGTAGGCTATATTGTATCTGGTTGGTATAACTCTTTTGTCTGCTTTGAGCAACATATAAATAATTTCTAATCAAACTAATTTTATCCATAATTTCCTACACTATATCAGATCCCATAATCCTCTAATCTTTTGTGTGCTCCCAGCTATTTGGTGATTGCATTTTTGCCAATAGAACACCTTGAACGGAACCATGACAATACTAGTCTAATAGCTGTTATTGTAAATGAACTCAATTAATGGTGGATGTGCACCCCAACTACTTCTCAAGTCTTACACTGATAGCTACGACATATCCTTTAGAGTCTGAATGGTCCTCTTAGACTATTTGTTGATCTAAGGATAAAATGTTGTGCCAAATCTCAATTGAGTCCCAAACTCATAATGCAAATTCCGTTAAAATCAAGATATGAACAATGGATATCTATTGAATAAAATAGTGACAGGTTTGCTATATAGTCTCACAATCTCCTTGATGTATTGTCTGACTAGTCAGTCCAGCAAAAATATAATCCTTATGGCCAAAAAGCCCACCGACTTAGTCAATCGGTCAATGATAACTCAAACATTGTCATGTTCTTAAGCTATCCTTGTCACATCCCGAATCCTTATTTTGTTATTATCAATTATCTAATTATTAATTAACCAATTAGCAATCTAATTAATATTAGATATAAACTTTATACCAGTACATCAACCGATCAAAATAAATTAATATAATTTATACACAAGATCCATAATATACCACGTAATCATATGGCTCTGACATTGACCCATATCGACACATCTGACCTTGGTAAGAAGTTATACCTATCAAATACAAAATCAGAGTATATAACCTATTGAAATAAAAATCATAAAGCATGATTGGTAATTGAATCCATCAGTCAAACAACCAGTATTCTGCGACATCACAATCCACAATGAACATACTCATGGCATACTGTCTAAACCACAATAACATAATAACTGAAATTAAAACCTACAACTGTCAACTGGTGGATAGCTAACTTTTCATGAATATAAACCATAAATAAAATATTGTAATGATCGACATTCAACTTATCAACTACCAATTGTTATATGAATAACATAAACATGTTAACTACTATTCAAAAACTGAAATACAACATCAGATTAACAATAAAATTCTAAACTAATCTCCCTGAACAATTTCTTCCTTGATTCTAATCGTCTGGCGAATATCTAAACTATTTATCTAAAGGGGTTAATAAAATAAAAGTAAAGAGCAAGTCAAAAGTTTAACAAAATATATAATTTAGTAATTGATCATACATAATTTGTATTAAAAATATCTCAAAAGGATTATAATCAGATTAAGGAGTCATGAGCCATATTTCAAATGCAATGCACTTTAACAATTCTTGCGTGATTTCCAAATTATTTTTTCAACAGATAATCAAATGTACTATGTAAATTCATACTCAAATATGAGTTTTTTAGAGATCAAGGGTCAGTAAGGTCTCATCGACTAAATGAGTGGATAATTAAAATTTGGATTATATTTATTTTCATATAACCAAAGACTATATACAACTATTCAAAACTTATAGGTGAGTCGTTATATAAATAATCTTATAAATGGAGTCAAACGTTTCTTTCACCTACGGATGATAGTTGTAAACTTCAATTTATCACTATAGTATATTAAGGTATGTCATAATATACTACCTGTTGAAATATAACTATGGTCTAGTATATATTTTTATGAAAACTCTACACATTTCTTTATATTTCTTAATTTTTTTTTATTTTGGTGATAATACTCATAATTTTTAACTTAATTGTAGAGTTTTCTCTACAAATTCTATAATCTCTTAACATATAATATTTATATTTTCTATAGAAATTCAGTCATGATGAATATTAAACTATAGAATGCTAAATTAGTATGAAAGTTCAAAAAATTTCAAAATAGTGTTGAAAATCAGTAAATACAAAAGGTTTAACAAAATTTCAAAACATGTAGAGTAATTTATATATATATATATTAGCACATATAAGACTTATACTTAAGAATTTAAAATATAAAGAATTTCATGTATGAATTTGAGACATACAATAGTCATTAAATTCATAAATTTAGACATGCAAGGTAAAACAGTGCAGAATTCAACAGATGGAAATAATATATATATTTGGATATGAAAAATATGCATAATT
Organism: Nepenthes gracilis; assembly: GCA_033239525.1. NCBI lineage: Eukaryota > Viridiplantae > Streptophyta > Magnoliopsida > Caryophyllales > Nepenthaceae > Nepenthes > Nepenthes gracilis. Next base: position 10,548,124 of record BSYO01000005.1, on the reverse strand, counting down.
ATAGAAATATCATTAAAGTTTTACATGTATACTAAATATAAATATTATAACTTTAAAATTATATTATATATGAGTATTTAAAATAAAAAATACTCAAAATAATTTTAAAAAAATAGCAATAATAAAAGAAAGACTTAGAATGTACTTGTATTGACTCCAAATTACCAAACTTTTAACTTTGATTCACTTGATTTGAGCTTCTTTGGCTTCTTATCTCATCTCTTTATCTCCTTCTTTCTCCTCTCTCAAAATCTACTAAAAAATGACAAAAACTTAGCCAGGTGTCCTATTTATACTGAAGTAGCACTTGGGTATTGGTCAGATGCGCGTCAGACGCTATAACTAAATATTGTAGTATACGAGTGCCACGTCGGGCATGCTTTGAGTAGGACACTCTATTTTCAATGCTCAGGTGCTAATCAGGCATTCCTCAGATACGGCCAATCTACCTTCTATGCACAAGCATATGTTAAGCACCAAACAAGTATCTCTCAACTTGATGTAACTTGGTCCAAACTTGACTTTTGACCTAGTTTTTCTTCATCCTTTGATCTCAATTTTAATTATATTAACTTAATTAATCAAAATTATGATAAAATTCAAACTCGAGCCTTATAATCCTAGGAAGCGCTGATACAAAGTCTATGACAATATGTTCTCACTTTCAACTCAGAATAGGCATGGACTGAAGTCTTCCCACTATTCGTCAATTTCTATCATGACATGCTTGCATGTCAGGCCTGGAAACATAATCCATAACATCCTCCTTCAATCTACTGCATAAAAATGCGATCAAATCTTGATGCATTTTGGTGCTATCAAGATGAATAACATATCTCAATCGGTGTACTTTATGAATCTCTGTCTGTAATTCCTTGACATTTGGCATGCATAGGTGGACATGAAATCTCAAAATGATGTCATCTCCAAGGTGAAATCTTGCTCAGGCCTTGCTGCCTAATTCTCCATGAATAAACATGAGTAGGAGATACTCCTATTGTATCTTTTATATTCGATCAATGAATATCGGCTACACCCAAAGGTATGATACCATTGCACAAAAATCCCTCAGATGAAGTTGTAGCTACAATTCTTTATTTCCTCTAACATGTGTCACTCTCACATCATCAAGTGAGCAACATGTCAAGCTGACTTCCTACTCAAGTTGTCCACAACTACATTGGCTTTTCCTAACTTGTACTGAATGCTGCAATCATAGTTATTCAACAAATCTAACCACCTTCACTACGTCACATTGAATAGATACTTTCAGGCTTTGCAGTTTATGTAGATCACAAATGTCTTACCATAAAAGTAATGTTGCTAAATTTTTAGAGCAAAAACTATGATTTCAACCTTAATGTCACGTGTCAGGTATCTATTTGGTAGGCCTTCAGTTGCTTGGGTCCATAAGCTATAATTCTTCCACACAGTGTCAACACACAACTGAATTCCCATAGCAATGCATCAAATATACTTCAAATTCATCTGAATAATCAGGGTTTGCCAAAATGGGTGCCAATGTCAACCTCTGCTTAAATTCCTAAAAGATTGACTCATACTAATCAGTTCAGATAGATTTCTAATCCTTTTGAGTTAGCTTCATCAATCAAAAACCCTTGATTGTGGTGACCCAAACCCAAATTAACTAACCTGGCCTAAATCGACCGTGTAAAAAAGTTCAAACCATAAATACTTATAAAAATTCATCAAAAATAAATTATTTATAATAAACATCAAATTAATTAAATTGAGAAATGATTTAAATGTTCATAATATCATACTCTTGGAAACACAATCTCGATAAAATATTTAAAAACTAATAAGACAATAAATGAGTCGCACAATCTCTCATTATAAACTTTTAAATTTTGAGATTATCTCTATCAAAATTTTATACTATATGTACGATCTCCTCTATCTTATTATAGATCTTCTCTAATCTAAAGCCCAAAAAAATGTTACGGTGAGATAAATACCTAACAAATAAATATAATCAATAATATTAAAATATAATACGCCATCTTGGATAATAGTATTAAATATATACAAAAGATAATAACATACAATAACCAACTATCTAAACTCAACACCATCTTATAATCACGACTCAAAAGATATAAGATAACTGAACATCAATAATGTAACTAAGATTCTAATGAGTCTGAATATTAATAAGGATAAAAGTTTATTAAACCTATATCAATAGAGATTTTAACTATATAAAATATCATAGTAAATTTCTTGATTTTATATGTCATTGTAAACTATGGATTATATGCTCACTACTAATAGTTAAATAAAAATCCATGAGATATCGATATTTGTAAATTTGATAATAGATTAAATATATGGTCTCATGATATCTTACTACTAGTAGTATATAAATATCAAATTTAATCTGGATAATTAATATTTTTTATACCCTTTTAGGGTAAGCCAGGATATGCTAGCCCGTATTCTTGTGATCTAATCAAAATCTAATCCAAAATGAGATACAAAACAATCATTTAAATCACATGTCAAACCTAGCAGCACTTAATATGATATCTATTGATATCTCAACACATATTATTCATATGATTACAAATATCTATCCCCTTGAGATGTAGAATTAGTATCGAATAACTATAGATTATATAATGGCACCATTTGTTTCATATTATTTAACACAAAATTTCTTCATAAAAATTTATGTATTTTAACCATAGATAACCAAGAAAACTTTGCACATAAACTAAGTTAATGTCAAAAAAAGATTATTGAGAATATAAGGAAAGAAATCTAAGAATAACTAAGTATCCAACATGATAGGTATGGCCAGGCACAAGCCGGCCCAATATACAGGTAGATAAGAAGCCCAAATGTTGATGGCCCAACAGAAGATACCGCATAGTCCACTAGATAATAACACATGAACACAAGAAGCAATAGGCACTACCTGAACAGTCAGATATTAAAAGATCATAATGAACTACTTAATGGTCAGATACAGAGGGCGACCAAGTCGATTCAATAGCTAGTAGTCAGATGGTCTTACTATTGATTTTTGACGGCCGTTATTATGCAAGTAACACCCCCCACCATTGAATCGAAGTGGTATCATACACATGCATTGATTCCAGGTGACCACCAGCCAAATGGTGCCTCTTATTATAAATATACTATCTCCCCTAAGGAAGAGGAGATAACAAAACGAGAGGAGAAAAAACAAAATCCACTCAATTAGATAAGTGCATAAATACAAAAGCCACTCAGTGGACAATAAGAAGTATTGCCCTCCATATATATACTTATCCCCATGCTCTCTATATTTATGTATCCATTTTCTTATATCTTTTACATTTAAATAGAAATATCACCGACTTGAATATCGAAAGATATATCGAGTAGTGAGTTTCGTATATTTTTTACCTCTAATTTATTTTATTATGGCACGCGAGATCCAAATTAAGAGTTATGAAGAATAAACCCATTATTATTCGAACATTTAAGTATGACAAAGTATCCCCCTAATTCGTACATCAATTTGGGTTATTGAGATGTATCATTGGTACCATTTGTGGGGACATGATAATCATGCTACCCAATCAAGAAGAGAGAATAGGGCCAACACTAGGACCCAAATAAGCGTACCACCCAAGGACATTATTTCTCATGGTGATGGCCCGATATAGGGTAACTATGAAAATGCTCATCCGACCATGAATGTAAACGTAGAAATGCTTATAGCCTAGGTTGACTCAATGTATAAGGTCCTTAAAACCCTTTAAAACAGATTAGAGGGACACCCATTGAGCGCTTCATTCTCACACTCTCAAACTTTTACATCCAAAAGGAGGAATTGGAGAAAAAAGCAACTATCAAAGGAGGTGATTATGTGGCCTAACAACCTCGAAGTCTGAGAAGCCACAAATGAAAGGGTTTAAACCTGGCTGGAAGGCCAATTAGATTTTAGAGCACGTGAAGAAAGCTTAGAGTGGCAAAACTTGTGTTATTCCTGAGATGTTGGAAAATCTTTGGCTTGCAACGAAGCTTCATGCGGCACTATTCTGAGAAAAGTCTATAGCTAATAACTCACAGAATCATTCAGAGTTCAGAACATTCCCCAACGTGAAGAGCCTTACGTCTATCTCCTAGGTGGAGGATAGGATTAGAAAGATCAAACAAACAGCTATTCCAAGGAAGCACGGATAGATATTTGGCCAACCTAGGTAAGTCATCATTTACAAGGAAGGCTAGAATATATCGATTCCCTCTCAAGTTTAAAATGTTGACCTAAAACCTTACAATGAAAATTCTGATCTTATCGACCATTTAGATTATTTCTGCACATTGTTGGGATCCCAAGGCCTAGGTAATCTGGCTTTATGTCTCTACTTTCTACTAACCCTCAAGGAGATACCAAAATTTTGTTTTACCAACTAGCACCAATTTCAATTCAAACAGTTCAAAAGCTGGTTGATAATTTTCTATCACAGTTCGTCTCTAATAGAAGGCGAAAAAAGTAGCTGTGACACCTTGTCTGCATCTCATAAAGGCCAAACGAAAGTCATAAGCACTTTGTGATGAAACGGATTTTTTTTTTTGCATTCCGCCAGCGACCTTTTGGGACTGACACCAAGGTGTCGGTGATCTAGTCCAGGCCGATCATGCCTACCGATCATAGGATTACAGATGCCATCTAGAACCCATACACAATATCCATAAAATATGTAACGGAAGTCAATCTATTAAATTGCCAAAACGTTTACATTCATACCCGTAAAACTCATTCTTTTGTATATATAATCATAAAAGTCAATTACATAAATGCATATATTTTGGCGGATCAATACAATAAAACTATTTCTGCTTGTAACACCAAAATATACTTCCCAGTCCTTAAAGTTATTCAGACGGAGCTCTAGTCACTCCATCTCATCAAGCACGAGCTCTATAGTTTCATCTGGAGGGAAAAAAATAGAAAACAGTGAGTCGGAGATCAACAAGGTACATACAGATTTTTCGTAAAGCATTTATGCTATAGGGCGGATATAGATACATATGCAGTATGAATATTATAAAACAACAGTTGACCGGACAGATACATATGTAGCATGAATATTATAAAATAGAAGTTGACCGGATCATGGCAAATACATAATGCAAAGAGGTCAAGAAGGCCGGAGCAGTCAAATTCTCAAAATCGGGATAAAAAACAAAGTCGGTCATATTATAAAAATTTCTCTTCTCTTTTATTTTTATCGGTAAAGGACATCGGTAGCGGAGGGGCAAATAATCGAGAATAGATTGTGCACATCTCCTCACAATCACGGCAATACCTCCTTGTACAAAGCTCTGAGGACGGCTCTCACTTCCTCCTTGTACAAAGCCCCGAGAACGGCTCCCTTTCATTATCCTCGATTACCACCATAATGTTCTAAGACATGCCGGAGAACTTTATCTCTCAGTGCTAAAATCCGATCTTATTTATCTTGTTATAAGGTCGGTTCACTTTTTCTTTAGTTCACATTCCAGACGGGCATAAAACTTTTGGTCGTCATAATACAAAGCCGATTTCAAATTCATTTTTTTCTTATTTCGGTCAAGTATAAAGACTTTCAGTTGATATGAAGTGGTTTCAATCCATAAAGCTCATTCCAGGTCAATAATTATAACATTATGATTCAAAGCTGGTTTACTTTTTCACTCTTGTGTAATTCAAGTTCAATCATAAGTTAAGCAAAAAACGGAAGGTGAAAGTAGCAATCATGAATTAACCATGAAATCAAAATTATATTTTTGGTCCGATCATAAAGCAAGCATCACGTCAGAGATGCAGCTTATCTAGTAGTAATTAAAATGGCGAGTTTAATATACCATGTACTGAAGTATTAGAACACTTGTACTTTTTTTCATAAAGCCGGACTTGAAAATAGAAGTAAGATCGAAGTTTAAAAAGGAAAGGTACGCTTGTATTAAAACATTATTACAATTTAAGCTTGAAAAATGAGGGTACACTTGCCTGACTATTGACTGTCCACTCTGACTGACTTGAAGCTTTTTCTCCTTCTTCACTCCTCACCCTCCTTCCTTGCCAGGAATTCTACACCCGTCCCTCAACTGGAGCTCAGTATATAAAAGGAAGGAATTAGGTGGAGTAAGAGGGGGTGAGTCACCTACTTGGTACTTCCCTTCGAGGGTTAGGTGGGAATGAGTGGGGTAAGTTACCTACTTGGTACTTTTATCTAGAAGGTCAACGGGGAGTTCACTTGTTCCGATTAGATTGGGATCTAACCATCTAAACAACAAGGTTGGCCCTTGCCTTTAGTTTGCCCTTAAGTTATCTTGGTCAATATTTCTAAATTCGGTAATCGTCATAATTTTCTTCAAAGTCAGCCAACTTTTCTATTTGTCAACTTTTTTAGTCAACACTTCTTAGTCTAATCCGGTCCAACTTTTACTCAAAGCTGGCCAACATATCTTTTTTTTCTTATTCAAGGTCGGTCAAGATTTCTAAAAATCGGTCGACCCTTCGGTCAACCTTTCAGTCAACATCATGACGCTGGTTAATATAATGACACCGATTAACATTTTGACAATGGTCAACATCTCAACGTTGGTCAATATCTTGACGCCAGTCAATATCATGACGCCGGTCAATATTTTGAGGATAGTCAATGTCTTGACGTTGGTCAATATTTTGATGCCGGTCAATATCATGACACCAGTCAACATTTTGATTACCTTTACTTTCGGTCTTTGAAAGGCCGCTCCGGTTTAAGTCGACATTAAAACACTCCGTTTTTTAAGTAGCAATATTTTACTTTTATTTCGAGACCTCACAATTCTTCCCTACTTAAAGAAATTTCGTCCCCAAAATTTAAATGAAGTTATATACCTTAATTAAACAAGTGGGGATACTTGCTCCAGATTTCTTTTTCTCACTCCCAGGTAGCTTCCTTAAGTAAGTGATTTCTCCAGAGTACCTTCACTAGAGGAATCGTCCTTGTACGTAGCCTTTGCTCTTTCGGTCGAGAATTTACAGTGACTCCTCGACGTAGGATAAATCCTAGTTGATTTCCAAGGGTATGAATTCAATTATATGTGTAGGATCATAAACATATTTCCGGAGCATGAATACATGGAACAAGTCCTGTACTTTTGTCAAACTTGGCAGTAGTGCTAGTCTATAAGCTACTTCTCTGATCCTTTCTAGAATCTCGAAAGGGCCAATAAATCGTGGTTTGAGTTTACCCTTCACTCCAAACCGTAATGTTCCCTTGGATGGTAAGACTTTCAAAAAAATAAAATCTCCTATCTCAAAGCTCAATTCTGTCCTCCATTTATCTGCATAGCTTTTCTGTTTGCTTTGAGCAATCCTCAAATTACTATGGATCAGTTTTATTTTCTCATCCGTTTCCTTTACGATCTCCGGATCCAAAATCCTTCTATCTCCGATTTCTTTCCAGTGAATCGGCGACCTGCATTTCCTTCCATATAGATCCTCAAAAGGCGCTATATCGATACTAGTTGATAACTGTTATTATAAGAAAATTGCCAGTGCCAGGTAAGTATCCCAAGTACCTTTTATTTCTAATACAGAAGCCCTCAGCATATCCTCAAGAATCTGGATAGTTTACTCGGACTAGCCGTCCGTCTGAAGGTAATAAGCAGTACTAAATTTCAATTCAGTCTCGAATTCTTTATGCAAACTATTCCAAAACCGTGAGACAAAATGGGGATCCCTATCAGATACAATGGAGGCAGAAATTCCATGTAGTCTCACGAGCTCGTTCACATACAGCTAAGCCAGCTTATCACGTGAATAGGTGGTCCTGATTGCCAAGAAGTGAGCTGACTTTGTCAGCCAGTCAACTATAACCCAAATGGCATCGTGATTTCTAGGAGTCCTAGGCAGACCCGATACAAAATCTATAGCAATATCTTCCCATTTCCAACTTGGAATCGGCAGGGGCTGTAACAACCCAGAAGGTTTTCTCCTTTCCGCCTTCAATTGCTAGCACACAAGGCATTTTTCCACATAAGCCATGATGTCCCTCTTCATGTTTCTACACCAGAAAGTTTTCTTCAAATCTTGATACATTTTATTTGTTCCAAGGTGGATGGTATATTTAGACCAGTGGGCTTCCTTTAGAATCTTTTCTTTTAATTCCTTATCATTTGGCACACATAATCGGTCTCTAAACCTCAATGCCCCGTCCGTTCGGATACTGAATTCAACTCGGGACTCCTTACTCAAGTCACTTGTAATTTCTACAATGAATGGATCATTAACCTGCTTTTCTCTAACTTCACTAAAAATCTCAAGTTGGATCTGAAGATAAGACAGGAGCATCTTGTTGCCCTTAGCATATCGTCGGACATCACATTGCTTCAGATAGTCTAATAATTCCATTTGCTTGATTTGCAATCGAGCCACGATTCCTAACCGTCGACTTAATGCATCTGCAACCACATTAGTCTTTCCAGGCTTATACTGTATCTCACAGTCGTAATCCTTTAAGAAATCAAAACACCTCCTTTGCCTCATGTTAAGCTCCTTTTGGGAAAACAGATACTTCAGGCTTTTGTGATCAGAATATACAAGAAATTTTTGACCATATAGGTAATGCCTCCAAATTTTTAAGGCAAACACCAGAACAGCCAGCTTTAGATTATGGGTAGGGTAGTTCTTTTCATGCACCTTCAGTTGTTTAGACTCGTAAGCTACCACCCTACCATTCTACATCAATACACATCCCAAGCCAGCCTTACAGGCATCAAAGTACACCTCATAGCCTCCTGATCCTTCTAGAATCACCAATACTGGAGTAGTAGTCAGGCGATCTTTTAGCTCCCGAAAACTTTGATCACACTCTTCAGTCCATTCAAATTTAACATTATTCTTCAGTAATCGAGTCAGGGGCATAGCAATCAGTGAAAAGTTTTCCACAAATCCCCGGTAGTAGCTCGCCATGCCCAGAAAGCTTCTGACATCGGTTACAGAACTCGGCCTACTCCAATTAGTAACTGCCTATACTTTCTTTGGATTCACAGAAATACCACCATCAAAAATTATATATTCCAAGAACATCACCTTCTCTAGCTAGAAATTACATTTTCCCAACTTAGCATACAACTTTTTCTCACGGAGCACTTGAAGTACTATCCTTAGATGAGTTTCATGCTCCTCATAGTTCTTTGAATAGATTAGAATATCACTAATAAAAACCACCAGAAATTTATCCAGATACTGCCTGAACACTCGATTCATCAGATCCATAAAGGCAGCAGGGACATTTGTAAGCCCAAAGGGCATAACAAGGAACTCATAGTGGCTGTATCTCATTTGAAAAGCAGTTTTAGCCACGTCCTCCGGCTTAATCCTCAACTGATGATAAATAGACCTTAAATCAATCTTTGTGAATATCTGAGATCCTTGCAATTGATCAAACAAGTCGTCAATATGCGGCAAAAGATATTTGTTTTTATCGTGATTTTGTTCAATTCACGAATAACACAAAGCCGCAACGACCCATCTTTGTTCCTTACAAATAACACCGATGCTCCCCAAGGAGACACACTCGGCCTGATAAAACCATTGTCTAAGAGCTCCTATAATTGTATTCTTAGCTCCTTTAACTCAGTAAGGGTCATTCTATAAGAGGCCTTAGAAATTGGACTGACACCGGAAATAATAGAGATCTTAAACTCGATCTCCCGATGCGGAGGCAATCCAGGCAACTCCTTAGGACATACATCCTCAAAATCACGGACAACTAAAATTTTCTTAGCCGGCACCTTATGACTTCTAGTGGTGCAGGCAAAAGCCAAGTAAGCTTTATATCTACTTCTCACCAGATGTTTGGCATGCAAGGTCGAGATCAACACCAGCATTTCTTTCTTTCTAATGCCTTGGAAGAAGAAGGATTCCATCCCAGGGATGTTAAAATAAACCATCTTCATAAAGTAATCAATGGTGGCATGGTTTTTAGCCAGCCAATCCATTCCTAGAATCACGTCAAAACCTCCCATG
>BSYO01000005.1:10515796-10538003 GCA_033239525.1 Nepenthes gracilis | reverse complement strand
ATTAGGGGAGGCCAAACCACTTTATACTAGTGGAAAGGCCAAAGTTGTTGTGTCTCAACGGAAATCCGGAGTTCCTTTCAACAAAAGCAGGAACTCAAAAGTCGGAGATCTTTTTCTCAAAATCCGGAGTTCTTTTTCTCAAAAAGTCGGAGTTCTTTTTCTCAAAAAGCCGAAATTCTTTTTCTCAAAAAGTCGGAGTTCTTTTTCTCAAAAGCCGGAGTTCAAGAGCCGGAGTTCTTTTTCAACAAAAGCCGAAGTTCAAGAGCCGGAATTCTTTTTCAACAAAAGCCGAAGTTCAAAAGCCGGAGTTCTTTTTCAACAAAAGCCAAAGTTCAAAGCCGGAGTTCTTTTTTAACAAAAGTCGAAGTTCTTTTTCAACAAAAGCCGGAGTTCTTTTTCAATAAAAGCCGAAATTCTTTTTCAACAAAGCCGGAGTTCTTTTTCAACAAAAGTCGGAGTTCTTTTTCAACAAAAGCCGGAGTTCTTTTTCAACAAAAGCCGAAGTTCAAAAGCCGAACTTGATTCTTCATCAAGGAAAACCAAACTTGATTTTTTTATTAAGGGAAGCCGAACTCGATTTATCATTCAAGGGAGGCCGAACTTGTTTTCATGCAAAGGGGAGGGCCAAACTTGTTTTATCATTAAGGGGACTGATTTTGTTGTTATCATGCAAAAGGAGCCGATTTCGATTTTAAGCATGCAAAGGCCAATTTCGATTTTAACATGCAAAGGGGCCAATTTTGATTTCAACATGCAAAGGGCCGATTTTGATGCTTACAATGCCGTTTTCTTTTTTTTTAGTCCGGATTTTATGCAATTTCGGTTTAAGCAGGAAACAAAAGGTGGAAAACAGAGAAAATGAACTAACCATGAAATCCATCATACCGTAAATACAACTTAAGCAGTAACTTTAAAACGGTAAGCAATCTAAATCGGAAGAAAAAACACTAGCAGTTTTTCTTAAAACTGGACTTAGAAATGGGAGTTCTTAAAGTATGAACTTTTAAAATTAGGGTACACTTAGCAATATTCTTAAAAACAAGACTTAAAAAGAGTAATATTCTAAAGTTAAAAATAGAGTGTACACTTGCAGTAAAGCATGGACTTTAAAACAGAGTACACTTGCGTAGAGTTGATTGCCTAATATTACCGTCTCGAAGCTTTCCCCTTCACTCTCTTCCTTCTGCTTGCCTTCGCATCAACCAGTGTCGGGTTTATATAGAGGAAGGGTTTGGTGGAGTAAGTGGGGTAAGTCACTTACTCCTGTACTTCTTTCCAGGGGTAGGTGGGAGTAACTAGGTTAGTTTACTTACTCCATTTGGTCATCGCCTAGTTGGATTCTAACTTATCAGTAAAGTTTGATTTTGTCTTTAGTTGCTATTAGTTCATTTTGGGCCAATTTGTCCCATTTCCTTGCCAGCGGCCCACTCCTAGCTGGCCAACCTTTTTGGGCCGGTTGTGATTCTTAAGGAAGGGAGGGCCGATTTGGATTTAAATAGGGAAGCAGGACTTGATTTTCTCCACACAGCTGGTTAACATTTTAAATTCCAATTGGAGCATAAAATTTTGGATCTCACAAGTACACTCTAGCTTACTATGTACATCACGGTGGGAACCCAAGGAATACTGTAGCCGCTCCTGCGGGTGGGTGATATTCAGGGTACGCTTTAGGATGCTACTCTGAAAGAACAATGATTGCCTTGGTCCCCAGAGAATATAGGGCGATTGAGTGGGTGATGTTCAGGGTACGCTTTAGGATGCTACTCTGAAAGAACAAGGATTGCCTTGGTTCCTAGAGAATATAGGGCGATTGAGATGGTCGAGTGCTGCAGGCCTAAAATATACCCGATGGTCGAGTGCTGTAGACCTAAAATGTATCCGATAGTCGAGTGCTGCAGACCTAAAATGTAGCCGGCCTTAGAATGTATGGCAGACACATTCCTTTCTTCGTCCTCTCAAATCGTTGGTTAGTACGACCTACTAGTTCGGGTCTACAAAGATTGATGAAAGCAATGAAAGTGAATGAACGTAATCAGAACAAACGTGCAAACTAAATGATTCCTGATGCTCCCTCTCCTCGCATGCTTTCTTTATCCAAGTTATACGATTTACCGTACCCAATTACCGTCTTTCTTGTAAATTGTTATAGCTAGTGATATATGATTTCATTTGCTAGGCTGTATGCTCACCCTTGCTGTATATCTTTCAAATGAGAACACATTGATGCCCGACGAGTCAGACTAGACCATAGAAGTGCGATTGACAGCTGATATTGCACGCAGGACTTGGGGCTGGGACTTAGCTGATTTTGTGTATGAAACAGAAATTTTGGTCCTACTTTTATAACTGTATAAAACATGTATGGTGATGATTAATGATGTTTAGCATGAATGAATGATGGATTAGTTTTCACTGTATATTGTGGTTTTATTGCTTCCGTAGGTCCTTCTCATTGTGGTTATGATCGAGGTTCTTAGTTGGCATCCTTCCCAACCGGCATTATACTAGAGTTATGATGTCAGTGCCGCTCCATTGTTGTGGCCATTAGATCTTGTGTAGTGTCTTGAGCATCAAGACTTGTAGTTTTTTTTTGGATGGTTGTTGATTGTTGTGCAGGGTTGATTTACAGGCATTTGTATTTTGGCAAACACTTGATTTACAAACGGAGCTCTACCCAATTTTCTATAGAAATTAATAATTTTAATTAGGAATTCTAGTTTATTTTTATCATTGATGGATGTTATTTAAGAAAATAACCCAGCCCGTCACATGTAGTACTGGTGTCTTCTAAACTGCCAAACTGCTATCATTGAGATGGAGGGTAGACTTTTCCATGATTAGTTGAACCACATAGACTTTCGGTTGAGTTGGACTCTGTGAGGTTCCATGTTTAAAAATATAATAAATACGAAAAAATCAATGTAATAATAATAAATACTAGACCTATTGAATGAATGAGTATGCGTACCGAAAGAAAAATCGAGTCGTGGACTGTTAAAGCGCTGCCAGTAGATCGTGCCTGCTGTGTACTCGAGCGCAGGCTCAAGCACAAAAAGCAGTGGCGCAAGCAGCTGGCCACGCCTGCTGAGCGCTCGAGAAAGGAGGAGATCGAGGCATAGAGTTCGAATCCGTCCGGGAACCAGTTATAAAAGTAGTAGCACGCGTCGAGGCAAGTGTTCTTATACTCACTAACTTTTCTCTTTCGATATTTTTCGGTTATCATCAGATATTTTTGTCTCGATACCCACCCAAACCATGAAAAATATGATACCTGTGACTTGAGACCAAGAATTGTATAATTTATTGTCTGATTTACTCACCGATCCGACCGGTGGAGTACCGCCAAACCCTAACCTACAAGAATTGGGGGTTTTCCGTTTTCACACCATATTTCGTTAAATTGACCCCAAAATGTGAATCCCCACATCCCAAATGTATATATATGTCGGCCACGCGATCAATCTCATACATTTTAACCGGTTCGCGGCGTTCGGGCCCACTAAATAGGCACTGTTACTGTTCATCCGAGACAAAAAGGGAAAATTACATGTTATTACCTTCATAAAATGTTGAAATGACTTTAAAATATGAATCCCCGCATCCCAAAAGTAAGTATGTGTTGACCAGACGTTCGATTCCGCAAGATTCGTCCAGTTCGCAGCGTCCGAGCCCTCTAAAAGTGGCCTGACACTGTTCACCTGAAATTGGAAGGTAAATGTGCGTGCTTTAACTCTCTTCAATTGTGATGAAACTTACGACTAAATGTTGTGTCAAATTGTAAGCTCTTAAAATGTGTAATTGTACACCGGGAGCAAGGGGATGCCTCCCGGAGGCTTCTAATGTGGTGTTTGACCAACGAAGGTAAGTAAAACCAAACTCTCATGCGAGTTGAATTTAATGGTTGAAAGATTTAAGCTCCAAATGAAAGAAGGAAATTGAACAAGTAAATGGAAGGGAATCCACAAAGTGTAATGTGGTGGATTTGGTCTCTCGGATGGAGACATGTGATGGGTATATGATTTTCGGATGGAGAATGTATATGGCAAATGGTGGATTCCCCTTCAAAGGATTAAGACTAATCTTGAAACAAGGACCATGGAGCATAGAGGTAGTACCCTCTAGCTTACCATGTACATCACGGTGGGAACCCAAGGAATACTCCACCGCTCCTGCGGGTGGGTGATGTTCAGGGTACGCTTTAGGATGCTACTCTAAAAGAACGAGGATTGCCCTAGCCCCCAGAGGATATGAGGCTATTGAGATGGTCGATGGTCAAGTGCTACAGACCTAAAATGTATTCGATGGTCGAGTGCTATAGACCTAAAATGTATTTGATGGTCGAGTGCTACAGACCTAAAATATAGCCGGCCTTAGAATGTGTGGCAGACACATTCCCTTCCTCTTCCTCTCACATTGTTGGTTAGTACAACCTACTTGCCCGGGTCCGCAAAGATTGATGAAAGTAATGAAAATGAATGAATGTAACCAAAACAAACATGTGAACTAAATGATTCCAGATGTTCCCTCTCCTCGCATGCTTCCTTTTATTCTAGTTATATGATTCCCCTACCCAGTTACTGTCTTTCCTATAAATATTGTAGTAAGTGATGTATGATTTTATTTGTTGGGTTGTACACTCACCCTTACTATATGTCTTTCAGATGAGAACACATTGATACTCGATGAGACAGAGTAGGCCATAGAAGTGCGATAGACAGCTGATATTGCATGTAGGGCTCGGGACTGGGACTTAGCTGATTTTGTTTATGAAACAGGAATTTTTGTCCTATTTTTGTAAATGGTTTAAAACAAGTAGGGTGATGGTTAATAATGTTTAGCATGAATGAATGATGGATCAATTCCCGCTACATATTGTGGTTTTTATGCTTCTGCAGGTCCTTTTCATTGTAGGCATGGTCGAGGTTCCTGGTTGGCATCCTTTCCCACTGGCATTATATTGGAGTTATAATGTCCGTGCCACCTCTGTAGAGGTGGTGATTAGATCCTATGTAGTGTGTTGAGCATTGAGACTTGTGGATTTTGGTGGATTGTTGTGGATTGTTATACAGGGTTGAATTTAAGGTGTTTGTATTTTGGCAAACGCTCGATTTATAAACGGAACTTTGTCAAATTTTCTATAGAAATTAATAATTTTAATTAGGAATACTAGTTTATTATTATCCTTGATGGAGGTTATTTAAAGAGAATAACCCGATCCGTCACAATTGGTATCAGAGAAGGGATGCCTTAGGATGGTTCTAAATTTATGCGGAAGCCTAGGATAGTATGGGTTAGGGCCGAATGAGTGAACGTGGAAAAGTTAGGATAATTAAGTACCCTCATTTCGAATGTTCTCTTTAATCGCATGAGTGTATCATATCTTGTAACGTCGTTGAGGACGGTTAAACCTTTAGCTCAACCTTTGTTGTTTCTTTTTCAGTCGTGACTTCTAAAGTTGGTGATACCCCCTAGACGTCAAGGTTTGCAAAGGGATGAGTCACCCAAAGAGCCCTGAGATCGAGAGGTAGAGTATCTGAATTTGTTGGGGCATCTTACAAACATCATTGAGAATATGGAGCGGCGACATCTGGCCTCTGTTCCTGCTCCAACTCCCATTTAGGCTCCGGTTAATCTGGAGCCATCTGCTTATGATCGCTTCATTTAGGAGCGAGTGCTGGCATTTTCGGGAGAGCCTGACCCACTTAAGGCAGACTCGTGGTTAGAGAGCCTTAAGAGGCTATTTGCCGTGATCAGAAGCCCAGCGGAGGATCGGGTGTTGTTTACGTCTTACTAGCTAGAAGGTGAGGCACACCATTGGTGGTAGATGAGAAAAAAGCGTTGGGTGTATCGGAGGCTGAGATTACCTAGAAGATGTTTGAGGATGCATTTTTAGAGAATTATTTTCCATCTAGTCTCTGTGTTCAGAAAGAGGAGGAATTTCTGAAGCTAAGGTAAGGGAACCGAACAGTGGCGAGTACGATGCCAAGTTCTCATTTGTGGTATTTCTTGCTCAGTACTTTTTGACTCTGGGTCCACGCCCTCCATTATTTTTCCTCGGCTAGCTGATTGTATTACACCCTCCCTCGTGACCCTTAATTTTTATTTGGTTGTATCCATGCCCATGGGGTCCTTTATTGTGATCGATGTGTCCTATCCAGGGTGTATTATGGAGGCAAAGGGACTTCTTCTAGTAGTTGATTTGATTCTTCTAGATATGCGTGATTTTGATGTTATCTTGGGTATAAATTGGCTGTCTAAGTATCACGCTACTATTGATTACTTCCACAAAAGGGTGGACTTTGCTATTTCGGAATGCGAACCTTTTTATATTTAGGGAGTTCGGAAAGTGGAGCCGTCTAATTTTATTTCTACTCTACAGGTTCACCTTTTGTTAAATAGTGGGTGAGAAGCCTTTTTGCCTTATGTCAGTGTGGTGGAAAGTCGAGATTTGTCCGTAAAGGACATTCCGATGGTGTGTGAACTCGAGGACATGTTTCCCGACAAGTTATTTACCCTGCCACCACATCGTGATATTGAATTTGGGATTGATCTCGTGCCAGGATCGGCACCCATATTGAAAGCTCCCTACCACATGGCTCCTGTCGAGTTAAAGGAGTTGAAACAGCAGCTACAGGACTTGCTTGATACGGGTTTCATTAGACCCAGTGTGTTGCCATGGGGCACTCCGGTCCTATTCGTCAAAAAGAATGATGGGGCCTTGAGATTATGTATAGACTACCGTGAGTTAAATAAAATTACAATCAAGAATAAGTATCCTCCACCACGGATCAATGACCTCTTTTACCAATTGCAGGGATCCTTAGTGTATTCCAAGATTGACCTTCGATCGGGATATCATTAGCTTCGCATTCGGTAAAAGGATATTGCAAAGACAGCTTTCCGAATGAGGTATAGTCACTATGAATTTTTGGTGATACCGTTCGGGTTGACTAATGCTCCAGCCGTGTTTATGGACCAGATGAATCGGGTCTTTCAGCCATTCTTGGATAAGTTTGTTGTGGTTTTCATTGATGATATTCTGATTTACTCCAAGGATCGCGCCAAGCATGAAGGGCACATGAGAATTG
The DNA here is from genome assembly GCA_033239525.1 of Nepenthes gracilis. Lineage (NCBI taxonomy): Eukaryota > Viridiplantae > Streptophyta > Magnoliopsida > Caryophyllales > Nepenthaceae > Nepenthes > Nepenthes gracilis. The sequence continues at coordinate 10,530,915 of BSYO01000005.1, read as the reverse complement.
TGCTACAGACTCTTCGAGAACATCAGTTGTTCACAAAGCTGAAGAAGTGTGAGTTTTGGCTTAACAGGGTGGTGTTCTTATGCCATATAATTTCTCATGGAGGCATCTCGGTGGACTTGCAAAAAATTGAAGCGATGGTCAACTGGAGTCGGCCGACGACCATGTCAGAAGTTCGAAGCTTTTTGGGGATGGCTAGCTATTATCATTGTTTTGTGGAGAATTTTTCTCGGATAGCCTTGCCCCTCACTCGTCTGATAAAAAAGAAAGTAAGTTTCTCCTGGACCAAGGAGTGTGACAAAAGCTTCCAAGAGCTGAAGGATCGGTTGACAACTGCCCCGATTCTGACTCTTCCAGATAATTCCGGTGGGTTCGAAGTATACTGCGATACGTCTAAAGTGAGACTCGGGTGTGTTCTTAAGCAAGGGGGAAGAGCAGTTGCTTATGGGTTTCAACAGTTGAAGACTCATGAGAAAAACTATACGACTCATGACTTAGAGTTGACTGCGGTGGTTTTTACTTTAAAAATCTGGAGACACTATCTTTATGGGGAGAAATTCCTAGTGTACTCCGACCACAAGAGCCTCAAGTATTTGTTCTCGCAAAAGGAGCTAAATATGGCGCAGCGGTGATGGATTGAGTTTCTCAAGGACTACGATTGTGAGATCCAGTATCGACCAGGGAAAGCAAATGTGGTCGCGGATATCTTCGAGTTGCCAAACCTGTTGGATGGCAACCATACAAATTAAGCAAATGGAGTTGCTAAACTACTTGAAGTCTTACCATATCCAGCGCTATGCTAAGGTTAACCGGATGATGTTATCCTTTCTGCAGGTATAACCCGAGATCCTTCAAAGGATAAAGGAAGGACAGATGAGTGACCCATTTCTGATAGATATTGTGGGGGACCTAAGTAGAAACTCTCGAGTTGATTTTAGTGTGTGCAGATGGAGTTTTGAGATTTCGAGAGCAGTTATGTGTACCAGATGTTAAGGAATTGAAGGAAGAAATAATGAAGGAGGCACACAGGACCCGGTACATAATTCACCCCGGTATAAACAAGATGTATTAGGATTTGAGGAAGATGTTCTGGTGGAGAAACATGCGGAGAGAGATCGTGGCTTTCGTTAATCGATGTCTCGTCTTTCAGCAGCTGAAGGCTGAAAGAAGAAATCCTTCTGGATTATTGCAGCCCCTACCCATTCCCAGCTGGAAGTGGGAGGACATCTTAATGGACTTTGTGTCAGGATTGCCTAGAACTCCAAAGAATCATGATGCGATTTGGGTCATTGTTTATCGGTTGACGAAATCTGCTCATTTTATAGCCATTCGGACCATGTACTCCCATCATTGTTTGGCACAGTTGTACAATAACGAGATCGTGAGATTGCATGGCATGCCAGCACCGATTGTGTCCGATCGTGACCCACGGTTCGTCTCTAAATTTTAGGAGAGCTTGTTCGGGAGTTAGGGACGAACCTAAAGTTTAGTATGGCGTATCATCCTCAAACGAATGGCCAGTTTGAGCGGACAATCCAGATACTGGAGGATATGCTTCGGGCTTCAGTATTAGAGTTCCATGGGAATTGGGATGATTTTCTAGCACTGGCCGAGTTCACTTATAACAACAGTTTCCAAGCGAGTATCGTAATGGCTCCCTTTGAGGCACTTTATGGTAGGAAGTGTCGATCTCCCATCCATTGGGAGGAGACCGGGATAGGCGGTTGGTTGGGCCCGGATGTTATTAGGGATACGTTGGAAAAGATTGCGGTGGTTGTGGAAAAAGTGAAAGTCGCCCAGAGCCGACAGAAAAGTTATACTGATCAAAGGAGATCTAAGCTTAGATTCGAGATTGGAGATTTTGTTTTCCTTAAGGACTCATCGTGGAAGGGGATTTCCAGATTTGGTGTTAAAGGGAAGTTGACGGCGCATTTCATTAGACCATTTGAGGTTCTTGAGCGAGTTAGCGAGGTGGCGTACCGTCTAACTTTGCCACTGAGTTTGGCCGAGGTGCACAACGTCTTCATGTTTCCATGTTAAGGAAGTACGTGTATGATCCTTATAATGTGATTGATTATGGTCCTTTGGCTATCAATGAGGATTTAGCTTATGTATAGGAACTCAAGTGTGTATTTTGGATTTATGGGAGAAATAAATTACAAAGCATAATGTAATAACTCCAAGTTTTGACTTGGAGTTAGAAATAAAAAAACACTAGGGCATACCCCGGCGACGAGAACATCGAGGTAAATCCACAAGAAGCCTCTAAGAGGAACGATCAAAAAGAAAACAGAGAAAATGAATGTACAAAAGCATACTACCAACAACCAAAATGCACCACGAAATGAGGAAGACGGGGGCCGATCCAAAAATTCCTACATCAGGATTATCCATAGGAATGTGATCAAAGACTTATTAATAAAGTGCGAAAAAGGTTTCCATTTGGCAACCCCAAGAGAAGACAATGAGGAGACCTGACAAAGATAATTTCAAAATCCCAACCGGTCGGATAAATCAGGAAATCAAACCCGAGAACACCCCCAATGACCCCAACATCAACAAATGGCATCAACAGGAAAATTTGCGCTCCAAGACGATCCCTCTTGTGAAAGTTTTATGGAGGAATCACTCCCGCGAGGAGGCAACATGGGAGAGAGAGGATGAAATTCAGGAAAAGCATCCCCATCTATTCCGAGGTATGTAACTTATTCAAGTTTTCGGATTCGTTAAATTTTGAGACAAAAATTATATAAGTGGGGGGAGAGTTGTGAGGTTTCGGGTCTAAAAATATAATAAATATGAGAAAATCAATGTGATAATAATAAATACTAGACCTATTGAATGAATGAGTATGCACACTAGAAGGAAAATCAAGTCGTGGACTGTTAAAGAGCTGTCAACAGATTGCGCTTGCTGTACGCTCGAGTGCAGGCTCAAGCACAAAAAGCAGTGGCGTAAGCAGCAGGCTACGCCTGCTGTACGCTCGAGATGAGCTCAAGCACCAAAAACCAGTAGCTGCCCACCCGCTGAGCACCTGTGCGCGCTCGAGTGCCAAAAATAAGTAGCTCCCCCGCTCGCTAAGAACCTGTGCGCGCTCGGGCAAGGGTCAGCAGCGAGGCCGCGCTCGCCGCACACTCGCCTAGTGCTCGAGCGCCCCGACGGGTATAAAAACACGATCTGCTTCGCGTTTCTCCATTTTTCCTCATTTCTAGAAAGTTTTGGAGAGGAAGAGAGAGGAAGAGCACCGGTTTTCGAGAGAGAAAGGAGGAGATCGAGGTGTAGAGTCCAAATCCATCTGGGATATAGTTATAAAAGTGGTAGCACGCGTCGAGGCAAGTGTTCTCATACTCACTAACTTTCTTCTTTCGATGTTTTTCGGTTATCATCGGGTATTTTCGTCTCGATACCCACCCAAACCATGGAAAATGTGATACCCGTGACTTGACCAAGGATTGTGTAATTTATTGTCCGATTTACTCACCGATCCAACCGGTAGAGTACCACCAAACCCTAACCTGCGGGAATTGAGAGTTTTCCATTTTCGTGCCTTATTTCATTAAATTGACCCCAAAATGTGAATCCCCACGTCCCAAATGTGTATATACGTCGCCACGCGATTGATCTCGCACGTCTCGACTCATTCGCAACTTCTGGGCCCTCTAAATTGGCGTTGTTACTGTTCACCCAAGACAAAAAGGAAAAATTGCATATTTTTACCTTCATAAAATGTTCAAATGACTTCAAAATATAAATCCCCACATCCCAAAAGTATGTGTTGACCGGATGTCCGATTCTGCAAGATTCGACTCATTCACGGCGTCCGAGCCCTCTAAAAGTGGCTTAACACTATTCACCCAAAATTGGAAGGTAAATGTGCATGCTTTAGTTCTCTTCAATTATGATGAAACTTATGATTAAATATTGTGTCAAATTGTAAGCTCTAAAAATGTGTAATTGTACATCGGGAGCAAGGGGATACGTCCCGGAGGCTTCTAATGTGGTGTTTGACCAATAGAGGTAAGTAAAACCAAACTCTCATGCGAGTTAAATTTAATGGCTAAAAGATTTAAGCTCCAAATGAAAGAAGGGAACCAAATAAGTAAATGAAAGGGAATCCACAAAGTGTAATGTGATGGATTTGGTCTCCTGGATGGAGACATGTGATGGGAATGTGATTTCCCGGATGGAGAGTGTATATGGCAAATGGTGGATTCCCCTTTAAAGGATTAAAACTAATCTTAAAACTAGGACCATGGACCACAGGGGTAGTACCCTCTAGCTTACCATGTACATCACGGTGAGAATTTAAGGAATACTTTGACAGCTCCTAAGGGCGGGTGATGTTCAGGGTATGCTTTAGGATGCTACTATGAAAGAGCGAGGATTGCCCTGATCCCCGAGGGATATGGGGTGATTGAGATGGCCAAGTGCTGCAGGCTTAAAATGTAGCCGATGGTCGAGTGTTGCAAACTTAAAATGTAGCCGATGGTCGAGCGTTGCAGACCTAAAATGTAGCCGATGGTCAAGCGCTGCAGACCTAAAATGTAGCCGATGGTCGAGTTCTACAGACCTAAAATGTAGCCGGCCTTAGAATGTGTGGCAAACACATTCCCTTCCTTATCCTCTCACATCATTGGTTAGTACGACCTACTAATCCGATCCGCAAAGATTGATGAAAGCAATGAAAATGAATGAACGTAACCAGAACAAACATGCGAACTAAATGTTTCCAGATGTTCCCTCTCCTTGCATACTTCCTTTTATTCAAGTTATAGGATTCCCCTACCCAATTACCGTCTTTCCTGTATATTGCTGTAGTTAGTGATGTATGATTTCAGTTGCTAGGTTGTACGCTCACCCTTACTATATGTCTTTCAGATGAGAACACATTGATGTCCGACGAGACAGAGTAGGCCATAGAAGTGCGATAGACAGCTTATATTGCACGTAGGGCTCGGGATTCGGACTTAGCTGATTTTATGTATGAAACAGGAATTTTGGTCCTATTTTTGTAAATGGTATAAAACATGTAAGGTGATGGTTAATAATGTTTAGCATGAATGAATGATGGATCAGTTCCCGCTGTATATTGTGATTTTTATGCTTCCGTAGGTCCTTTTCATTGTGGGCATGGTCGAGGTTCCTAGTTGGCATCCTTTCCCACTGGCATTATATTGGAGTTATAATGTCGATGCCACCTCGATGGAGGTGGTGATTAGATCCTGTGTAGTGTGTTGAATATTGAGACTTGTGGATTTTGGTAAATTGTTGTGGATTGTTTGCGGGATTGATTTACAAGTGTTTGTATTTTGGCAAATGCTCAATTTACAAACGAAACTCTGCCCAATTTTCTAAAGAAATTAATAATTTTAATTAGGAATACTAGTTTATTATTATCCTTGATGGAGGTTATTTAAGGAGAATAATCCGGTCCGTCACAGGACTGCTAGTCTTCCCTGGGCATGCATGTAGAAGACAGGCTGGTTGGATGGTTTATGATCCTTGCTTTGCGTTGGATTTTGTTGGCTAATGGGATGGCTGTCGGATCATCCGTCGTCGTGACTGGATCATCCTATATCGTGGTTGGACGCATCACTAGCACCACATGCTTGGAAGCTAGGCCTTTCTGGTCTCCAGCATGTCAGATGATGGGGCATTGCCTGCTATCACTGCTCACACACCCCTTCCCGAGATGCTTCAATTGTCAGTTCCCAAGAGCCACGTCCCTTCCCTAGGCACTTTGTAGCCTTCCGTACAATGGTGTAGGGATTTGATACTCTATTTGATAAGATTCTATCCTGGACCGAGGTCTGGCATCGATTCCTTACTAGTAATTGGTGGACACATCCTTTCACCGAGAGCTTACTATCCTCCGGCTATGGCTATAAATGGAAGACCTTCTTACTTTTTGCTTCAAGGTTCATCTCCACACCAACTAAATGATGTGGGAGTTCAAAGCTACCTTAGGCTTTCTAGAGCCTCGCATTGGGATCAAGTGGAGTCCTAGAAGATTCAAAGACGCACTTGGTGCTTGTAGTGTCGCCATTGTTCCGATTGTTCTTGTGCGACCCAAACCCTACTTTAACTATTCTCGAGCCGCCACACTTGGTAACTCTGTGGTAGGGTCCCCCTTTTTTCTTTACTCCTTCAACGGGCTTTCGGACGTCTTCTTCCAAAGGGATCCCCTAGGACAAGTGTCCCTTGTGATACTTTTTGATCTGCAGAAGTGGCCCTGCCTTAACCTCTTCTCTGGGGGGTCATCGTCGAAGCTTGCTAGAGGAGTTCTTGGGTGGGAAGCTTCTCTGGTATCAGTGGCAATATTTTGTTTCTCCTCCAAAGAATCACTTTCAACCGGCATCCCACGGCGCCAAGTTTCTAGTCTGGCACATTCCATGTTTAGGTAGGCACAATCCGCATGATGTTTGACCCACGGTTTTCCTCCCTACATGTGTCTTCCCTGGACCCGTTTCCAAGTGAATGCCACCGATTTTTCACTTCGTGTATTTTCTTCTACTACATACTTTTACTGGTGTAAGCTATGTATTTTGTAAAAGAATTCAATGAAAGGAATCACTGAGTATTTTCTTTTCTCTTGTGTTTCTGTAATCTTATCATCTTATCTTTTTGCTGTTGCTTTATCATTAGGACATCTTCATGCCGTCATATATGGCCTAGCATTTGACAATCAATTGGGCCACACTTCTAGCAGCTCAGTTATCCAATGACTGACCTCTTGGTTGGCTGTTTAGGATGCTTGGCCAGGAGGCTAGCCGAGAAGAATGTTGTCAAGCCGACCTAGGCCGCACATGATCCGCTTCCTGTCTCGAGTCACATCAAGTGAAGATGGCCACGTTTTTAGGCCATTGGTCTCCTGGTGAGACCGTACACCATCATGATAGTCGCTTTGGCTAACGGTGCGGGCATTTCTAGAATCTACGTGCTGCATTTATTACTAATGGGATGGTTTGACTAGCTGTCATTAATACTGGCACGTGGGAATTTGAAGCGTCAGGTTTATTTCAAACGGCTATGGGAAGAGGCATGTCATTGCACCTTGTGGTGTTGACACGCATGGCTGCCATCATAAGGGTGGTCGTTTGACTTCCCTACAACGTCATTTCTGGCTCCGGGTCTTCGCTTATTTAGACCATGTGCCCCTCGCATTTTCACATTTTTCCTTCATTTTCGATCCATTGCGAGCTTCTCTTTCTTTTGCATGTTTCCCTCTTTTTTCCTTCCAATCATGGCTATCAACAACATCAAGAGGATTTGATCAATCCTCACCGCTGAGGATGTTCAATTGTTGCTTTCTCAATTTAGGGTTTCGAGGAGCACAATGTTCCTACTGCCTAGTGAATATGGCAAGGCCTGCTCTCCGCCGAATGGTTTCATCACCATCTACGAGATCCATTTGTAGGGTGGACTCAGCTTTCCAGTGCTAGCAGATCTGTACGCAATCCTCACCGCCTTAGGGGTGCTAGTGGTGAGGCTCAATCCCAACGCCGTATGGTACCTAGTGTCTCTTTGTGTCTTCTCTCACTACCATGGTTGCAAATTTATCACCATGTCAGTGAGGGTGATCTTCACCTTCTCGCAGAAGGCCAACTAGATTTCCTTGTCCTCCTACCCTAGTTTTAACTTCAAAGGGGTGAATCCTGATTCAGTCAAGCATTAGAAGGATAATTTCTTTTACTTGGCGACTTCTTCCAACTGGGCTATCTCTAATGAGTGGGGGAAGGTGTAACTCAGCATCACTAAGTCCCTGGAAGTGAGTGAGAAAGCCTAGGAGAAACCCGTGGTGGATCTAATCCTAGCCAATGCCGGCACATTTTTGGAGAGGGACACTAGTTAACGTCAGATTTTTTTCTGCAATGGCATGGGAGCTAGCACCCGTGGTGATGCCAGCCGATCAAAGGAGGTTGGGAAAGCTAGTAATTCAAGAGCCTTCTAGTCGTCCATCAAATCAACATTACTTCTCCTCTGATGGCATATCTTCGGAGCATACTTCTTCATCCAGAGAGGACGAGGCTGCACTGCAACGAGTGCGGCGATTCAAGAGTACGTCAAGGAAGGCACACTCTACTTTCTCCTCCACCTCGAGTCACGCGTTTGGCTCCAAGGGAGCTGTGGTTGCCTTGGCCATAGCAACTCCTCTGCCAAATCCTTGATCTAGCTTTTTTTCGGTAAGTGAATCCTTGATCGAGCACCACTATTGTTGGAGTTGAGTCGATCCTCGTGCATGCACTGACACAATATGGTGTCCTCGTTGAGGCCGAACTTTTACCAGTGGGCAGGTTGGTGGAGATCCTTGTTAGGCCTGCAATAGATGTCATTGCTAAGACGACATCAGAGGCTATTGCCGGGTTAGTGTCGGAGGTTGACATCGAGGGTTTGAGTCTCCTATTCATACGACGGAGGATGTTCACTTGGCCAATAGGGCAGTCGAGGTCGGGATGGTCATCGAGGACTCCAAGATTGCTGAGGAGCCTCCTTCCATGGTGACCGTTGCTGTTGATGTGCCTCCTCTTGAGGCAGTTGAGATTGTAGAGAAGCTTCCTTTAAAGGAGATAGTCACCATCGGAGCACCTCCCTAGGAGGCAGGCAAGGTTGTCAAGGTGTGTCCTTTAGACCCTTTGGAGTTGAGGGCTCAAGTGTCCATGGCTGTTGCAGTCATCGCGGAAGAAACTATGGTGCCAGCCCTCGATTTTCTAGAGTCCAAAGGCATTGCATCTATTAGGGCCGAACAAGTTGTGGAGTTACTTGAGGCGAGCCTGAGATGCCCTCCCCCTAAGGTGCATTCCTTCGCAGAGATACTGATTTAGTATCCCTTTGTCCATTTTTTGCTTTTACCTTTGTTCTTCTAATGTAACGACCCGAGTTTGGATCCCCGAACCCGACCCAAACCGTACAGTGAAAATCATGAATTATCCAAAATAAAAAATTATACGTCATCAATGAACTCAACATCATTAAAAAACATCATTAATGAACTTCCTAAATGTATCATTAATTCAATATCCATAATAGTAATAATAAATAACTTCAATAACATCGATATCCAAAATATCAATCCTCATAATAAAAAAATCTAATAAACATCGAATAGTAATAGAACCAACAAAAACCTTAAATCTCTATCCAGGAAGCCTCAATCTCTCATATCACCTCTTGTGACGAAACGGATCCTAAACCTTATAAGACCCACCGTCAGACAGATACAAAACAGGATCCATCAATTTAAATCCTTTATATTTTACAGAAATTCGACAGAGTCCCCTCTGTAACTAAACAGAAACCAAAAATACAACATGTATATTTAATAACATGTACAATACAAATCCATATAAAATAGCCTATCCAAGTACACAACTAACCAAACATCATAATTCACATCCTACAATACGCATTCACAAGATCTCAAACGTCATCCATGACTTTAGATCGATTATTCTATCTACTACATCAGAACTCATATGAGAGATACCGTTTAAGACCTGTACAGAAATCAGAAAACATATAGTGGAAGCATCTATATCCAAGATATAATCTGCGAAAGTGTAAATACAGTTTTTAACAGTTTGCAGAACTAATACAGTCATTTATACATAATTTCATCCACAATTCAGATGTTTACAATTAAAATTATAAGAATCTCTCTAAAGCATTACTCCAAGGTTATCTTTAAGGCTTCACCGAGGCTTCAGAACCTTCCTTGCTAATCTCTAACTACACATGATCCTCCAGTATTTTCTCTATATCCTTATCTGGAGGGAAAAAATAAAATAGTGAATCGAAACCTAATAAGGTAGTAAAACATGCAGATTATAATGATCTTATACAGAATATAGATACAGAAGATTCTATAAACTGTCAGAGAGCAGAGACAATATACAAAAAGTATGAGAAAGGTATGATTCAGCGTGAACATGTTTCAGAAATCATTATTTATGCTGTCATGTAGAATATATGTGCAAATGAGTAGAAACACGTGCAATAATCATGAAGAAAGCATAATTTTCATATAAACAGGTTTCGAAAAACATAAGTCATGCTAGATCGGAAAAACACATTAAAATCAGATCAGAAGAACAGAAACAGTTCATGGAAACAAGAGCATGGCATGATTCTATTTAAACAGGCAACAGTTTCATAAAACAGTTCCAAATCTCAGTTGCTTTCATCAAAAAAATTCTAGTTAAATATCCTAGGAACCCAACTAATGTACCCCAATAGCCAAGGAGACGAATAATCAGTGATAGATTGTATTTACTCCACACGATCCAGTGCCAGTATTAGTACTATACAGGGACCAATTGTATTCTACGGTACACAACTCAAAGCCAACGAAGAATTATTATCCTCGAGGAACAAAGGATTATCATTCTCCAGGATCAGTATATTACCCTCATTAATTAACTCCCCGAGGAAGGGCGGACCGCGTATAACTCCATGGATGGAGTTATCCCCGATTACCATCGTAATGTCCTAAGGCATGCCGAAGAACCTTACTAGACCGTATATCAGTCCTGGGTCCTAATTAACAGTATCAGAAACAGTTTCTTCTTATTTCTTAACTGAAAATCCTTTCTAATTTCAGAAGTCAAGTAGAGTTTCACAATAACTTTTCAGTCAATTTCAGGATAAATAGTAACAGTTTAAAACCCTTCAGATTCATTTCAGAATATACCGTAACGGTTTATAATCCCCCAATTTAGCTTCAGAATATACAAAACCAGTTTAAAAACCCTTTAGTTTATCTCTAGGAGTTTACAGTAATTTATCCGTATACATCCATATAAAACTTTCAGATACAGAATACATTAGGAGCTTTAATTCAGTACAGGTTAATTTTTATATAACAGAAATTGTGGGTAAAAATCATTAAAACCCTTCATTTTCGTACCTAGGGTTTCGATAATATTTTCGGACAATAAATGGATACCAAATCCATGCAATTTCATGAAATCTATGCCATATGTTGCAGTTATTATATGTAAGCATGAAATCTGTCTGATTAATTTACAAAAACAGGCAGTATTTATACATAATATGTAGAAATATGGATTTAGAGTATAAATACAATATTTAAGGTATTAAAACTCTGTAAAATGATAAATAATGTCTGAAGTACACTTGCCTAAGTCTGATCTATCGTTATTTTTACCCAGATCGGAGCGCAACAAGCGGATTCCTCTTCTCCTCTTTCCCTTTCCCCCTTCTCTCTCGCGGGAAGCCGAAATGCCAAGGGAAAAAAACACGAATGCATTATATATCAATTTGGGTGCTCGAGCACCGCTCAAGCACCCTCATCGTAGGAAGCTTGGTCCCGCGTTGCCTCGGGAGTGCCTCTTGGGCGCTCGAGCACAGGTCGGGCGCACATCAAGCACTCGTCAGGCGCACATCAAGCCTGCAGCATAAAAACATTGTGTTTTTGCCATTTGGAACCCATTCGACCCTTCTAACCCAATTCCTTACATCCTTAGACCCTAATTTTGATTATATAATTTTAATAGGCCATGATTACCATAATTTAAAGTCCGAAGTCTTATTTACAAATCAATATTTCTCGGTTTACAACTTCGGTTTTTGATTTACCAATTTTGGATCTTTGGGCTTTTCGATCCGATTCCTCCTATTCCTTTTAACCACAATTCGCCTATTTTAATTTAATTACCTCCCAATTACCATATTTTAGAAATCCAAAACCTCACCTCCCATATTAACCACATCTTGGAAATCGGTACCTTACAGAACTTAACTTCCTCTTTTCGCTTCCAAACTCACTTTTTCCACATTCTTAAATATTAACATGATTTTCATCCACATAATTATTTCCTAATTATCATGTTTTTGGGATCGGGATTTCACACCTCTACTTGGAGTCTACACAATAACCCACGATCTCTTTGATCCTGTTGTCAACCTGTCTACTCTTGAGCCAATAAAATATAAGAGTAGTCGAATGTTCAACAAGTAAATAAATAAATAAAATAATGGATGCAAGAACTCATCTCGAATATTAATAACATAATAATTATATAAGTTAAATCAATAATTATCCGAGATTCAACAACCTATCGTATCCACAACTCAAAAGCCATATAAACAATTAGATATCAAGAAGCAACATGGATTCCATTGAATCCGATCATCAGCTCAATACGAGGTCACAACTGTATGAATTACAGAAATCTTCATGGACCTTATTCTATCATAGTAAACTAAAGGCCATATATTTACGCCCCCAACGGCTGGGCAATGCAACAAGGTTATCCATGGTATCCAACTACCCCTACAATCCTCCCAGAGCCTGTACCCGTAGCATGCCGATACCACCTCCGATACCACACGCCAATGATATCCCAAATATCATCCTTACGATGGTCACTAGGTTATAAGCATCCCTCCTCAATATTAACGACCTCATCCTGTGGAATATGGAGTCAGTATCGAAAAAGTGTAGACTACACTAAGCTTTCGTAGCCTCCCATTCGACCCGACACCTTAATGTTTTCATACGCTCTCCTCAACTTAGCCATAGAGCACCAATAAAATTATATGCACGCCACCAAGGTTAACACGAAAAATAATTTATCAAAATTTTATCAATTAGATATAGGAATAATTACATGACCGATTATTAGCATTTCAAGCGTATCAACACACATACATAAGTTCGTATAACATGTTCTACCACAAACATATATAAATATTCATATAAATGTTCCGATCCTTATATATATATACACACATACACCCGCTCATTGCGCACCCACTCACTATGCACCGTGTACACATTACATTAGCTGTGTACGGTTCCCCTACACCCCAGCATCTTCCCGGTCACTGCCCGTAAACACCGCATAGCCGCAACCCCACACACAACCATACACACTCATGGATGCACACACCAGTAGCACACGCTGCTTCTCTCACGCATGCGCACAGCGCACCTTCAGCCAACACACCCACTCTATCCAGCAGCACCCATGATGCACCCAGCACACACCTACATCGCCCTTCCATTCTTCACCATCTCCATCACGGAACCCACACCACAGAACCTAACGTTCTGTTCTCTCGGCCACAAGCCGATTGTCACGGGTGATGGAAAAAGTCCCAACTTGTCATCATTCACAAATAAAGCAATAGATTTCATAACATAATTCCATCAATTGTTGCGTTCCAATTCAGCCTAAGCCCTGAAACGACTCCACCTCCATCGTCCAAAGCCAATGCTCTGTTTTTCCCCCCAATTCCTGATTCACCACCGAATTGGAATGATTAGCACAAATCGCCACATGAAGGCATGCAGTCAACATCTAAGAATAAAAGGTGAAGGATTTACTTGCAACTAATAGGTCCAAGTTCCCTGGCCACCGCCGGTTACTAAACTCGGTTGGAAAAACGGGAAATAGAGCATGTTGCTCTATTTCCACAACGACAGCCAAAATCCCCCAAAAATCAAGGTATAACATGAAAAATCATTACTTCATGATTCAATTAGATAATTTGCAAAGTCCCAATATATCATTGGTTCAAAAGGCCGATCGAATCCTCACCTAGCCGAAGCTCTGCGTTTGGGTTCCCCAAATCACAACCCTCAAATCTCAATAGTTTCCCGTCAATTTAAGGCATGAAATAAAAGGTTCAACATTAATAAAAATGAAGGAACAATAAATTTTTCAATTGAGGAACTTTACTTGCCTCAGTTCCAACCTCGACGGCGCCGGCTTCAACTTCATGCATTCCTCCTCTTCGGTTTTATTCCCCCTTTCCCTAACCCTACAGCACCTTAAATAAGGAGAAAGGGCCAATTAGGGTTGCCAAAGTTTCCCTTTTTGAGCCAGATTTGCCGCACGTCTGCCTTCCATCCTCCCTTTTCCTCTTCTTCCTTTCCTTTCTTCTCCTCCTCTTCCCTTTTTCTTCCTTCCTTTTCCTTCTCTTTCTTTCTTCTATTCTTTCTTTCTTTTTCTTTTCCTTTTTCTTCCCTTCTTCTCTTCTTTCCTTTCCTCTCTTCCTTCACCCGATGATGATGATGATGATGATGATGATGATTATTATTATTATTATTATTATTATTATTATTTATTATTATTATTATTATTATTGTTATTGTTTAATTTAGTGGTCCAAATATTAACCCAATCTATCAATCTAACACTCTAAATTTATTAGGCCCAAATTTTTAGACCCAATTAACCAATCCATATATTTCAAGCTTATATTTTCAGCTCGAATTATAAAACTTTATACCTAAAATCACTAAAAATAATTATCTCAACTAAATAATAAAATTAAAATTATTCAGGATGTTACATCTAATGTGCTTATTGCTGGCAGGTTTAGGAGAGGACTCTCCAGCTTTCGGTGGCCATTGGCTTTCTGGTTTATGAGCACGTCAGTGCATCAGAGCATGGGGCTGTGGTAGATCAGGTCGAGGCCTTGGAGGGCGAGTTGCGCCCTACCGGGGAGAAGATTACTTCCCTTAAGGGATCACTCCAAGATTCCTAGTAGCGATTCCATCTTCTCTATGGACATTGCCTTCAGCTTGAGCGTCAGGTGAGGGCTTCCATTCCTGTAGAGGATCTTAGGAAGGTACTAGAGGGTAAATTCTAGGATGGTATTCACCTCTGCCAGCGAATCGTGCAACTGGTAGCCTCAGACTTTTCGGTCTCCTTGCTTCATCTGACAAATGCCAGTGCCACCCAGGTGTTAGATATGTTTTCCATTTTGTGGGGACGGCCGAGCCTTCATCTTCCTAGCCGAGTGGTGATCAGTCGTCGAGCAAATCTTCTCCAGGCCACTAGACCCCTTTTTTTGGCAGATGGCCCACTTGTGTATCCAAAACTGATTGTAATAAAACCAGTTAGATCTTTGCGACCTTTGAGGTTGATTGCTTGTGCTTCCATGTAAAGTTGCTTTCTCTTTGTTTGGATGACTAAGCATTGTAGCTATCATTGCCAGATTTGTCCGGGGCCCGTCTGCCCGGTGGTGCTCTTTCCCTTGGAAAGTATTGTGCCCTCTTGTTAACCATGTTTATTGTTAAGAGTGCAGTAGTTGGTGTTGGACTTTTGCGTCATTTCCACAGATAGCACCAATAATACGTCCTTGGTTTTTGA